>VZRZ01001799.1:172291-284168 GCA_013398175.1 Climacteris rufus | reverse complement strand
TCTATCTCTATCTCATCTCTATCATCTCTATCTGTCTCTGTCTCTGTCTCTATGTCTATGTCTATATCTATATCTATATCTATCTATCTATATCTATATCTATATCTATCTATCTATATCTATATCTATATCTATCTATCTATATCTATATCTATATCTATCTATCTATATCTATATCTATATCTATCTATCTATATCTATATCTATATCTATCTATCTATATCTATATCTATATCTATCTATCTATATCTATATCTATATCTATCTATCTATATCTATATCTATATCTATCTATCTATATCTAAATCTATCTATTAGTCATTATTAAGGAAGTGGGCAAAGGCTGAGGAATTTGGGTAATTTCTCGCTGCTAAAGACGAGCTTTTTGTTATGTTGAGCTTCTTCCTTTGATATAGTAAGGAATAGGTCTGATTGGTGGGTTCAAGAGCTTGGGTTCAAGTTAAGGTTAGAGTCAAGTTTATATTTCAATCACATGGGCTACAGCTTTATGCTATTGCTATCTAGAAAGGAAAAGAAAGGAAAGGAAGAAAGTAAGAGAAAATAAAAAAAAAATAAGAGAGCAAAATCAAGCAGTAAATCCCTGCTTGTCTATATTCTTTAATTGCTGTCTCCTTCTCTGACTTGAAATGAATCTGGACCACTCCAGGCAGCTATTCACAACCCGAATCTGTGGAGAAGCTAGCCTGAAGCAGTGAGGCTATGAGCCAACAGTGACACTTGACATTAGAGACTTGCAATCTTTTGTTTAGTTAGATCTTCAAGAGATGAGTAACGACCAATGGGTTAAGGGAAAAAATATAATTTGAAATATCCACACCTTTATTGATGACAGGTACATCTTTATATCAGCAGTTTGTATTTTCATTTTGGGGTTAGAATGTGGGACAGGACTAATGCTAAGGCCTATACAGGGACATACTTGAAGAGGAAGAGTCTGAGAAATGGATTAAATGCTGTGATGAGAGATGTTCGAAGGGCTGAAGTAAAACAGGTTCCTTCTGCAGCATTATTTCTGAGGCTGACACAAGTTGTGCTTCCAGTTAAGGCTCATTTTAGGGATCAGCTCTGACTAGAAGTCTTGGACAATTGCACAGTTCAGATGAATTCTCACACAAATGGAAAATTAGTGTTGTTTAAGGACTCATTTTTACTTCAGTTTCAGCAACTGTGTGGGGCCATGGCTGATTTAGCAGTGACCAGGCTGCTGGGTTGCTCTTGTCTCCTTCTGGTAGGAGTATTACTAACTCAGTTCAGCATAGAGGATGAGCAAGCACCACTTCTGTGAATGCCAAAAAGATTTTCTTAACCTCTGTTTGACTGAGCTCTTTCTTCTACCCTTTGTCTAACCATCATGCTGTTCCTAACTAAATTAAACATATCCAGATGATATCTGGCAGCCACAAACTGAGAGAGGCCTGGAAGAACAAGATAGTCTTATTATTGTGAATGTGCAGGGCCCTTGGGAACAGAAGCATTATTGTATTTAACTAGCTTCAATCTACTAATTTTTTCAGTAGGCCTCAGATTTAAATTAAGACTGAATTTTTCATCCATAACATTGATTTCTAGGAAGAAACACTGCACTCTGTTTAAGGTGAATTGCTTTCTTGGAAAATATTTCCTCAGGTCGTTAGGTTGAATTCTCTTGTTTGCGAACCCTAACTCTCACTACAGTGCTAAACCTTATTATTCACTCGTACAGCTCCATATGAACACATACAATATATACACACCAGCTACCCTGTGCAATTGAGTGAAATGGAAGCTGTTAGGTTGAATATAGTGAAAACCAGATGAAATGTAATGATCTGAGATTTATGACAGGACAGTTAAAATGTAGTGGTCCTCACTGGACTGTAGCTCTTCACATGTCTAATCATGTATCAACAAACAAAACACTATTGTCCTTTTTTCTTCTAAAGTCCTTTTTAATTCTTGTAAATATGTTGTGGATATTATTACATGAGAAACTGGAAATATTTCAAAATGAAATTAAGAAAATCTAGATGCCTCAGCTTTGGAAACTTAATTTTCATGAACAGACCCTTGAACTGGAAGAAAGCCATGTTTAGTTCACTGTGACTCTGAGTGGGCTTAATAATTTCTCAATCAGCTCAAATAGTAGATATTGGGAACTTAATTATTGTTTGTCCTATAAAAATCTGAAATTGATTGCTTATTTGACTACCTCGTTTTTTATGCTGTTAATATACTTGGACTATGTTGTTCAATTACATATCACATTAATTTTTACCTCTTTTGCATTTTTCAAAATCTCCTTTGTTTAAGCTCAGCATGTCTTCCTTCTCCATATACTAGAGCATTTGGCAAAAAGCTGGCATCTAGCTGCCAGCTGGGGTGAGTGGATCAGGAACTCGGTTTAGGTAAGTCATTCTTGTGTTGTGTGTTTGTCAGGGACTCTGAAAAAATAACCATGGCTAATTTCTCACTTGAGGACATAGATTTGCCAAAAGTCCTGAAAAGTGCAGAGCATATGGCACACCCAGGTCACTGTCAGTGCTCCTGCTGCTCTTGGCCTCTCCTAGATGCTCAAAAACAGGAGTGGGGACCTTCCTGATGCAGTAAACCCCGCATATCTGCTGGAGTATGAGGGTGTAATCCCAGGGACCTCAACACATCTCCTCTGCCTGAGCACAGCAGCTCTCTTTAACTGTTTTGTAGTCAGTATTTGACAGTGACTTTTAAAAGGACATTGTTTCACTTTAAGCAATATATAAGAAAGAGATCCTGAAGATATTTTTGGTTTACTTCACAGGTTTATTTTTTTAAGGTTTTATAGATGTCATTTTATTGAGAAGCACAGGAGAAAATTGATCATCATGTTAACTGATTCATTGTACAGCTTAAAAATTCAGAAAACCATGTGTGAATTTCAAGATATGGAGATTCTTTATGAGCCCTAGGCATCTGCAGGCAAAATAACAGATAGACTAATAATATAAACAGACAAGAATGTGCCTCTGTTTCCTTGGAAATGCATCATGCCAGCATCTTTTTGACATATTTTTGACTGCTTCAAGCCACCGTCTTACTACCTTGATACCAAAAGTGATGTCTTCCTGTTTATCTTATATGTCTTTCAGGGTAGTTTCCCAGAAAACTTCCTAGTGAATTTCAGATTGAAATAAAAGGAGTAGGGACAAGGACATTGATTTATGAGACATCTGACAAGTCAAAAAAACCTCCCCAAACTATACTGAAATACAAAGTTCTTGTAAGAACAATCAGTACCTCCTTTTTCTTGCCCTCTTTCTATCATCAAGAAAATGCAAGGAGAATCTGATAGGGAAAACTCAGGAGACTGATAAGAAAAGGCATTTTTAGGGTCTCTGTTAGTTTGGCTGTGACGTCAGTTTTTCCTTTCATGCATGTTGTTGATCTTCTACTTCAAAATTATCAGTGAGATTCCAGCAGTGGCTGAGCTTCCCTCAGGGGAATCCAAAAGAGAATCTATGGATAAAGTCTCTATAAATAGTGTTTCTTCTTGGGGAAAAAAGAATGGTAAAATGCTAAATTGCATGTCCTTCATAAAATTGTAAGGTATATTCTGTTTTGGGGGAAAAAAAAAAAGAGGAAGATCTTGTCTTAAACTTCCTGTTAGGAGTTCTGTATTTTTTCCTATATATGTGGTCTTACACTTATTTATGGAGAATTGCAAAGTGTTTGTTCACAAAGTTGCTGGAGAAAGAATTTTAGGGTAAATTTTTATTTGTGAAGCTTCAAAGGATTTGTCTATGGACAAGTCCATGGACTGCAGATTAATCGTTTGTAAACAGACTGAGCAACTTGTTGCAGTTGACCTTGGGAGTGGCAATGACTGTTTTGGAAAAGGATGTAACTGTTGTTATGCTGGGCTGTGGGGCAGGGATCATTTGGTAGCTTCCCAACCTTCTGACCAAGGGCAAGGGGAGGCAGGACTTTGGATCGTATTTATTAGCTCATGTAGGTAAAACTCGGTGAGTTTTCTATCATGACACTAAATAGAAATAGTGGTCATAAAATCTTTAGAGCTTTAGATGGTAAACTAATGAAACAAATTAAAAACTAAAAATTGAAAAGTGAAATATGGGTACCTATTGACTTTTTACAAATATAGTATAAGTGGAAATACATCCCTGTAATACTCTGCCAAAAATTATTGCCACATTATGATTTACTGAAAAAATTCAAGAAGGGGAAAGTAAAACTCTACCTCATATTCAAGGAAGGTGATAAGTACTCTTCTCAGGAAATCAGAGTGATGCCAAAACTGCTGTTTTCCTTAGGGTCCACAGTCTCCTTTTCAAACTATTATTCATATTAGAACAGTGTGTGGTTCTAGTCTGATGAGGCTAAACTGACACATTACAGATTTCCTCTCTGACTATAATTAAGATCCACGTATGCTTTATGCTTTGGCATAATAGCATCATAATTTTCTACACCCTGGGGTGTTTTTTTTTTTTTTCTTTTTTCTTTCATTTTTTTTTTTTCTTTCCTTGAACGAAGATACTTTTCTTAAAACTCATGTTGCCCTTGTGCAAAGGGGAGTTCTATATTTCTTATTTGGATATTCAGTTAACAATATCCAATTAAGCTTCCCTGTGAAGGTATGCAGGCAAATGTCTAGGCAGTCCTTGCCTGAGCAAAGCACAAGAAACTGTTGGATGTGGGGTGAGATTTTTCTGGAACTAAAAATTATCAGCATAGGCAGCTGAACAAAATAGGGAGCAACGGGAAAAAGGTGCCTGGGGTGGATTGTTTACATGGGAGAAAACAAGGACAAAGAAAGATGGATTAAGGTGAGCTAGGGAACAAGTCACCAACAAATTGGTGGAAGAGGGCATATGAAAGAGGCCATCTGGAAAAACTGCTGATCAGCAAACTTGTCAGCTGCCTGATCACTGCATTCTGCTCTATATCCTTATTAAACCCGATTCTTAACCATTTTCTGGTTGAGAATGATAGCATGGCTGTGCAGAGTATTCTCTGTGTGTGTGTGTGTGTATAATGTGCTGCTAGCAAACTTCAAGCTGCTCCTGCTGGTGAGCAGGAGACCAGCAGCATGAAAGATCTGAAGTTCCAGCTGGACACTTTGTTTAGTCTGGGTGCAGAATCTGGATGGTCTTGAGATCCAGGCTATTGTTCAAGGGAGTTGGTTCAAGATGTGCATGTGCATGTGAATAAACACAGGGGCAGTCTGATAGGGATCCATTCACACTCTTATCCCTTCTGAGCTTATCATTTCTGCAGATCAGTAGGCTCAAAATTTTACCTGCTGGAAAACCACATTAACCACCTCTGCTGTTCTTAAGTGCCCAGTAGCTCTCCTTTCAAAGCTCTTTCTCTGGAATACTTAGGGTTAGTACTACTTACCTGGACAGAAGGATCAGTTTCTATCTGTATTGGGTTTGCATGGCCTGATTTTGGTAGCAGGAGTGGGGGGCCACAGGGGTGGCTTCTGTGAGAAGCTGCCAGAAACTTTCCCCATATCTGGCAGAGCCAAACCTTAGTGGCTCCAAGAGAGCTATCAAAACAAGGCTGTGCAAACCCAATACACTCTCTTAGCATTTAAGGCACAGAGTTAAGAAGGGGTGAATCCAGATTTTCTGGTTTATGCTTGTAGGGTTGATGACTGAAGGATGTTGTAATGAAATTATGTTACAGAATTGTCCCTGCCAGGTTAGTTATCAACTAATTAAAAGGCAAACTTTAAAAATGAATGTAGATAATCAGATCTAGTTTTTTATTATCTATGTTACAGTTATAAGAATTTGTAGATTTAAGAAACAAAATGTGATTTTTGATATTCCTATTCAGCTATGTTGCCATGTTGATTCGTTACAGTATCACTTATTCTTCCCTCAAAACACAAAGGGAAAAAAAGAATTGTCAACAGTATGAATAAACTAAATTTCTTACTTCTGTTGGGTTTGTATCTAACTGTCTCTTATATAGAGCAGTTGAAGAAATTACGATATATGTATTAAAAAGTTATTGACACACAATTGTCATCTTTTTGCATCTGATAAAAACAAAATTAGTTTTGTTGGGTGAACTGCAGTTTCACTAGATTTTTTTTGAGCATTTCACATAGCATAAATTTTTCTTCCAAGTATTGAAAAAAATTACAATACAAAAATGATTTTTCTTCTTTGTCTTACTATAACATTGAGCACTTCAAAATAATTTAGTACACTGTTATTAGATAATGTCTTATTTTTTCCATGTATGCAAAAAGAAAATAGCAAAGACCAGGCAAAATGGTAATCCTTGTCTACTATTCCTATTCTTCCACTGCTGATACTAGCTGAATGCAAGATGTTCTTCTGAACTGGACTTTTAGCCAATGTTACTGCTAAATGTTGAGCATTGTCTCTGAATGCTGGTTTATCAATTAATAAAGTATAATACATTTCTAAAATCTTTGTCTTGTTGCTTTTTCCATATGCAAAGAGATGTTTAAACGGTCTCATGGTCAGCCACAGAAAATGTTAGTAAACAAAAGAACCCCCATTGATGCATGCATATATGGTACCTGCTATAATATGTTTAAATTTGTATTAACATAGACTAGTGTTCATAATTCTTTTAAGATAGGTGACATTTGGAACACCAAAGAGTTCATCTTTCTGACTCTTTCTTGATGTGATAGACTGAAATGGTTGAAGAGAACAAATCATAGCCTGAAATTTCCTATTCCATTAATTGTATCCTTAGTAAAAATCTTCTGAGTATATAGCTTGCATTGTCTTTATACTGTCACAGACACTAGAGCCTCAAAGATCTTTTCAGCCATTCCAATGTCCATGCAGAGTCATAACCGGTGGTATAAATTCCCTAGAGATCTGTGCAGACAATTTTTAAAATAGCTTTGTAACATTCTTCTGACTTTATTTTTAATGAAAGATATTTCATTGTCTGCTGTACAAAATGATCAGAATATTTGTGCAGCTATGTGATGTATTTTTTCTGCTGCTTAATTTAAATCAACTATTTCTAATAAGCTACTTCATATAATCTCAAACAACCCTATTATTTTCTTGGGTTTTACATCGCTCAGATATATGTAGACATTTATCATGTCCTTTAGTTTGTGCTTGGTCATAATTTCCATGTTAATTTTCTTATTCTGTTTTCATAAGTGGTTTCCTCAGGTCTTTTCCTGTTTTCTTTATTTCCTTTAAAAGACCTCTCTGGTATCGTGGTGTCTAGAAAGAATTAAACTTTTAGAGTTGGATCTCATTAATGTTATTTTGCAGAAGTCCTTTTTGTTCCATATGTCTGACTCAGAAAACTTCCTCAATTCCCTTGATGCATCTGATTTCCTTATTCCCTTAATCACAACTGATTTATAATTCATATTTCCCATGTCAGTCCTGACATATTTTTTGAAGTGTCTCCTCATATTCAGAATTTACAGTGAATATAATTTCTACAGTGTTTTTTATTTTCTTCCCTACTTATAATTCTATATTTTGTGCAGTAGAGCTTATCCCAACCTTGACAGATTTTATGGTACATTTTTGAAAACATAATTAATGACCCGTCCATTATCTCCTCTTGAAAATTGACACATACTTTATTTTCATAAGAAGTTTGCTTCAAAAAACTTTTAGTTATTTCAAGAATAACTTCACCCTTTAGCATAATCTAATCTACACATAGCATAGAATCTTAGCATAGAATCTTATAATGGAATAGCTTGGATTAGAAAGGACTTAAAAAACATCTTGTTCCAACCCCCTGCCATGGGCAGGAATACCTTTCAGTTGACCCAGTTGCTCAGAGCCTCATCCAAACTGCCTTGAACACTTCTAGAGATGGGACATCCACCACTTCTTTGGGCAACCTGTTCCAGTGCCTCACAACTTCACAGTAAAAAATTTCTTCCTAATATCTAATCTAAACTTACTTTCTTTCAGATTAAAACCATTACCTCTTGTCCTGACACTACATACTCTTGTAAAAAGTTTCTCTCCATCTTTCATAATCATTCTATTACTAAATGTGGTGCTATTTAATATCTTCTGTAAAAACCCAGTTTAAACATAACAGACCGATGTTCTTATTGGCAGTTTACTGCCTCATGGAAGGACATTGGTCATCATTCTTCTTTTTTCTTTTCCTTGAATATTTTTTTCTTTTTTTCAGTCTTTGTCTACTGTTAGATGGTAATGCATCTTCAGTGCTGCACTAAAACTATCAAGGAATTTTTAGCCATTCTTTGGGTGATGAGTATAAGACAAAAAGAAATAAATCTTAATGTCTTTTAGGCAATGAAGGGTTTTGGGGTGACCATTGTCACTCAGACCCAAGCTTTTCAGTTCATACTACCATGACACTGGTCTAGCAATTATCAGAAAACCTCACACTGAGTATTTGGAATAACAAGAGAAGCAAAAGAGCACCAAAGAAAATAGGTTTATATTTATGAATAAATCTACAGTGAAATAGCATCATGGATACCGTATTGCAGAAGAAGTGATAAATGAAAGCTTCAAAATATGATACAAGTCATAATGTAACTAACATTCTACAATCTTGAATTATAATAACTACAAGAGGTTGCAGCATTGACCAGCCAAACTGTGGGTGACACAGGGATGACTTAAGGTTCATTGCTTATTCCAGTATAGGAAAGAAGATGGATGTAGAATATGAAACTAGATGATCACATTTTATTAATTTCTAAATGTTACAATAATGATACCTTGCTAAATTCAAAAATATATGGAAAACTCCTTAGTATTGTCATCTTTTGAGAGAATAACTGGATGATCCTCAGCTTCTTTAGTAAATTCAACTTTTATTTCCTCTGCAACAATGAAAATCTTTGCCCCTGTTTCATGCTGGAAGCCACAATTGCTATTAAGGTCTGAAATATATACTTCCCAGGTACCAATATGAGGTTTTTGAATAGACATCCTATGAGTAACATCTTTCCTTCTGCTTTGTCAGTAAGATGACTTTATGCTTTGCTTGCCATAAATAAACAATCAGCTTATGACCATCTTTGCTGGCATGAATCTATCCCAATGGAACAGCTCTTACGGAGGTGTCACACACAGTTGAACAGACAAAATTGATTTTTCCCTTTCATTTTATTGATTAATATGGAAATGTACTGCGGATATCTCATTGTGTTTAAAAGCCTGCCACTATGCAGAGAATTTTGAGATGCCTAATAGCATTTTCTCCCAGTAAGTCTCAATGCAGCAAATAAAAACAGTGGTTTTTTTTTCCCCCACTGATAAATGTTTGAATTCCAAATGATTGCATGCATCAAGGCTATCACAAATCAATGCTGTTGGCATGACTAATCTATTTATTGTTTTGACATTCCTCTTGAAAGGAAAGAGCAACTTCTCTGTGTTTGCCTACCTGCACTAACTATATTATGGAGATGAAACAGAACTAATCAATAGGATAAGGGCAATGTTGTAAAAATCCTACACTTTTGCCCCTTCATTCTTCCAAATTATCTGTGTCCTGATCTTTTAACTGATTGGGAGATCAAGAGTAAAAAAGTTTGTCCAGTCTAGAGCTACATACTCTTGCATAAAAATCAAAGTAACATAAAAATCTAATATTCATCACGCAAGGCCACTTGCCTGATATGCTGTAATCATCACAAATACTAATAATAACACACAGACAGTGTTCTGTAGAAAATAAATGTCTGTTCTCACTACAACTTTCATAGCAGGAAAAAATGCTTTTATTGGAGGGTGAAAAATTAAAAAATGTAACACACAAAAAAATTGCTGTCTGGCTTCTGAGGTTTCCAGGCCAGTGGCCAGGGAACCATAGCATTAATTCTCCCTCAAAAGATTTTTATTATCTAAAATGAAAATTTTCCAAAAGAAAAACAACAACAACAACAACAAAATAGTCCAACAGCTTCAGTTTCATTTAACAGGGATTTATGAATATGAATTAACTGTATTTCCCCATAAGACTGATGAACATCATAAAGACAGACTAGGAAATCTAGGTAGGTATGGGGATGTTTTGGGATAAATTCTCTGTAACTTTGAGTTTTAACCTGTTCTTACAATTTTAAGCACCTAGTGGAAAAGTTCTCTCTGGTTCCCCGAACACTAAATGTGGAAATGTAGTCAGCTCTGGAGACCTCTGGAGAAACATTCCATCCTCCCAGTTTATTTAGGGTTTAAGTTTGCTGTGAATTTATTGATACTGGATGCCCTCTTTAGGAGCGGCCTGGCTAAAGCAGCAGGTTCATATCTCTGCATTCAAGCTCTGCACAGCTCTGTCCCCCTCTCCTTACCCACCTGGGCTCCTTCCCTGTCATTGATCTATGCTCAAGACCAGTCTTCAGGCAATTCCTAATCTTTGTGCACATCCACTTAATCCAGCTCCTCTTCTTACCAGAATAACAAACATTGATGAAATTCTGCTGTCACTAACCCAGCAATAGCTCTGGGATACTAACACTGATTTCAGTGCATCTCTTCTAGTTCCTTCCAGGCATAAGCAAGAATAGGGTGTAGATCCAGTAGCACAGTAAGGAAGAAATATTAGTCTCTGCCCTATGCTGTTGTACCCATGGTTTATTGCTGTAAAACATAAATCTGATTTCAGATTTTCTGAATGCAAATGTGTAAAACCAAATACGTAACTTCTAAATGTTTTACATTTTAAAGAAGACATTAAGGTTATTATTAATACTTATATCTGCCAAGAATAAGATGTGACATAAGGCCTAAAGTCACAAAGCATCTTTTCAACAATTTGTTTTGGATAAGGCTGTTCATTCCTATTCTCAGGTTTTTCAGAGAAGGTCCAATTTTTTTTCCTGTTGGCTGAGTGTATGGAAAAAAAATAAACAACTATTATTCCCAGTGCTGCACTGATATCTGTGGACAGTGCTTTACAGATATAAGCATGTTTTGGCATGATGTGATAGGTGGTAATGAAGTTGATGATTTTGTTCCTATTAAACACAATAAACCATGCCAATTTTGGCTCTATTCAAAACATGGGGGAGAAAAATCAATGTTTGTCAAATGGGATAGTACAGGATCTATGGAGCAAATTGTTTTCCATGGTTTCAGAAGAGTAAAGAAAGTGAAAAGACAGAAAAAAGAAGACCAAACACTATCTTAAAAATTGATACAAAAATGACAGCTTTCTTAAAATACTGTTTACAGGTATCATATTTTTCAAGGAAAAATTGGGAAAATTACTTCATCTGACATTGATATATGCTGCACCATACCCTGGATTCTATCTGTTCTATGGGGAAATCTTTTCACAGACACTTAACATTGCTGATATTCAGTAACTATAGAGGCCTTCAAAGTCAAATGTGTTCTGCTTCAGTTAAAGGAAAATTTAAGATATATTTTTGTCCTCACTATTTCCCTCATGCTCTACACAGAGTGATAACAGTTAACAGTAAAAATGATGATGATTAACTTGGTAGTATCATGTTCCTCTACCAACCAGGTAGGAAAAACAAAAGGCTCTTATAATACTTAATTAGCCTAGCAACATCCTTTCACCTAAAGCTGGTAGATACCATCTATATGTCCCACCCTCAGGTGGAGTCTCTGCTCTTGTGAGACCCAGCCTGGAGTTCTGCATCCAGCTCTGGTGCTCCCAACATAAAAAATACATGGACCTGTTGGAGTAGGTGCAGAGGAGAGCCATGAAGTTGAGGCTGCTCATCTTGGGGAAGAGAAGGCTCCAGGCAGACCTTAGAGCAACTTTCCAGCACCTAAATGGGGCCTGCAAGAAGGCTGGAGAGGAAATTTTCACAAAGGGATGTAGTGATAGGACAAGGGGTCATAGCTTTAAACTGAAAGAGGGTAGATTTAGATTAGATATTAGGAACAAATTTTTCCTATGAGGACATGAGGGTAGTAAGGCACTGGAAAAGGTTGCCCAGAGGAGTTGTGGATGCCCCATCCCTGGAAGTGTTCAAGGGCAGGTTGAATGGGGCCCTGAGCACCCCGGTTTAGTGGAAGGTGGAACTAAATGATTTTTAAGGTTTTGTCCAACACAAACCATTCTATTATTCTGTGAAATGTTCTTTCAAAAAAGTAAGTTAGATAAGTTTCCTTTTCAAAGGTGAGTTGCACAAATGGAACTAGAACAAGCCTGTCCTTTTGTCGATGTTTACTCAAACCATGGAACAGAAATATTTACTCTGATTATTTCAAACATTTCTCTCTATACATGGAAACATAACAGCCAACAAATTCAACTTACCCCCTGCCCTAACTTTATTGCTTAACTTTTTAAATTTGTTTATGTTTTTCCTGCTAATATTTTTGTGCTTGATTTTAGTTTACACAATTATCTGTAGAGGAGTCTCCATTCATGAACAAATTATTGTGTCTGTTTCAGATGAGTTTATTCAGCCTTGTCACACATCCAAGCCCACAATTTCTTGACAGAAATGAGACACAGAAAAATTTTACTAGAACACCAGTCACATAGATTTAAAAAAGATGGTATTTAAAAAGACAGGTCTTACTTTTTTGTTTGATAAGAAGGAATCTCACTAATTTAAAATGAAAGAGGGTCTGGCAAGGAAAGAATATGAAATATTTCCATACCTCTATTACACCTCTTACTACAAATCTTTTCCTTCCTTTGTTCCTATGGGAAGGCTAGAATATCAAGGACTGGAAATAGATTTACTGTGAACTAAGTGGCCAGTTACCAAAAAAAACCAAAACAAAACCAAAAACCAACACCAACCCCCCCCCCCCACAGAAGCATGCCAGATGGTCTACAAGTCATACTTGTGGTTTCCTTTAGTGTAAATGGTTCAGCAGAACTGAAAATCCTCTTCTGTTTATAAAAGCTGTTCTTTGAAATGTAGTGAATAAAGATTGCAGTCCTGACATGATCACATACTTCTGGATAGCTGCCTGAAGGAACAACAAGGAACACAAGAGTGTTCATGTGTCTTCTCAGGCACTTTCTCCTGTCCTTCTGCTATCCTTGATGCATGACACAGTCTGGATATCTAAATGATGCAATGAAAAAGAGGACTTGGATGCTATGCATGGAGGAGGATAACTTCCAAGAGAGTCTAAAAATGAGAAAGCAGTGTCAAAAGACAGGCCAACTGTGCAGCCCAGCTCAGGATGCAGTCACAAAACCTGTTTAAGTCAACTGAAAAAGGGACTTATTCTCCCCCACACCACTGATGACAAAATTTCACCCTGCTCCCTGCCAACACTGATGCTCATGGAAGAGAGGGACAGATGCAGGGAGGGATGGAGGTGGTTGAAAACAGAATCATGGGTTCATTTTCAGCAGGGTGTGATCTACTGCAGAGCAGACAAAAAGATTACTGGAATGGGAAGGAGCTTCCCTTACAAAAGGCAGCTTGCATTAGCGTGGCTTTTACAGGGATTCAAACTGGTGTTGCCATCTCTGTCAGGTCCTCAAGTGGCTCCCACCAGCCCCAGTGTTTGCAGGAAGAGGTACCTGCAGGCCTGGATGATGAGTGAGCCCAGCGCCTGTGGGAGTTGGAAGGCTCTGACCATGGAGAGTGAGTCCCAGACTTCCTCTGTAGCATCAAGAGCAGCTCCACAAAGGGATGTGCATGCTTCAGGGAAACATATTTCCATAAGGATGTAATGGGAACATCATATTGGAGAGAGGCTGCTTTGCTGAAGTTGAAATAGAGCACTGCCATGGTGCTGGAAACTGTGGCCAAAGCCAGAACTGCTACAGAAATGTGAATCAGCAGCAAAAGATGGACCACAACAAAAGGTTGACAGAATGGCACCAGGGCACTGTGAGAACAGTTTCAAGAACAAAGTTGTACCCTGTTTCTGCTTCTCAGTTGCTTCCCTTCTGCTCATCTGCTGCTCTTAGACTTCTGTTATTCTACAGTAGCCACTGTGTGTTTTGAAAATGCTTAGGAAGTTTTGAATGCCTCCACAGAATATATTACAGAGAAAATATCAGCAGCAAAATGACATCTTGATGTGCCAAGATATATCATATATGCCTTTTAGTGAACGCTGGAGGTAAAAATGAGTTGTTTCTAAAACAAAAAGGTGCCAATAAATCTTTCTTGGTTTAAACAGCATATGTTTTTTAGTTATTCTTATTTTCTGAAGAAGCAGAAAAGTATAACAATAAATGCTGATTGGAAAGAATATAAGGAGTTATGTACCAGTTTGTGTTCATTCCAGTTCCCTAACTTTGTTGCTTGAGAAAATGGTGAGTAGGTTGTGATGATAGATTACTGGGTTCTTCTGGATGATTAGAAAAAAAAATCTGCAATACAGGGGAAGACTGGGGGAATCTCAATCCTGTCCACACTAAAGAACAAAACAACTATTTATTCATGAGGACAGAGGCCATTAAAGACATGTTTATTCTGAACTTTTTTGGTTCTGTTTAAGATGGATTTTTATCTTTATTGCCACTTATGATACATCTAAGGGTTTATGATTTCTGTGATTGCTTTGTAGAGCTTCATGCTGTTTGAAAGAATCTAATTTCTTAGACAAATACTGCCATTATGCAGTTATTTATCCCTTTGCCATTAGGGCATACTCTTTGATTAGTAGTTTCATGAATTGCTTACCAAAGAGATTGCAGTGTGGTGCATGCTCCTGATAATCAGACAAAATACCCTTGTTTGCATTCAGCTTCATTGTTTCACACTTAGCTCACCAGTTTATATCAATCACTTCCTCACATTCTCCCTGAACTCCTAGATAAGTTGTTAATAAAAAAACCATGGGTCTTTGCATGCCTTGCACTTCTTGCCTTTCTCTCAAAAGTAGGCAGTGTTTTGTATGGATATCTCCAGTTCCATCTTACCCAATCCACTGCTTGATGACAAGGGAAATAAGATAATGATGGCCCAGTCTGAAGTGTACAGCACCTTGTCTGTTCCTACTGGTTTCCTGCAGCAAGCAGTAGATTGTACATTCATAGTTTAGAGAAAAGAAAAAAGTCTCTGATGGCAATTGCATTTTTGACTGTTGGGTCACACATTGAAAAACTCCCAGATATTACTGGAGGGTTTACAGTGCATTTGGTTTTGTTTCAAAATTAACGGTAATTTCCTTCACGTCTCATTTTCCCCCAAATATTATGTGGAAATTGGATGAAGTCACCAGAAAGACATTTTATTTAACAAGAGTTTGACTGAGTTTGAAGCAAAATAATAAATAGACACTTCTTTTATTCCTGGTAGTGGAGAAGTGTAAGAGGCCACATATCCCAGGCTACTGAATTACTGGATGAAAGCATTTGTTTTCATGCCAAAAGACAGGTGTCTTCCACCCCTTAAACTTTCTATAAAAGGCCTCTCTGCATGGCCTTTTATAGGTGCACTGCAAGGCACGTGCTTGGCAAATCTTTCTCTATTGCAACTAAACCAGGAGAAAAGTATATCTGAGAGAGGGAGGGAGGGCCACCCAAAGAACAACACATCAGCATCATCTCCCAGAAAAGAGTCATTGCACTCTTGTTAGTAATGCCAGCTAAGGAGTCAGGGATCTACTGAAAATGCAGCAGACTGCAGAGAACTGCAGAGAACATGGATGGAGATAAATGTCTTGCAGCTGTTAAATAAGGCAACTCTCTAGCCAGAGCTGATGAATCCTGCACCTCAGAACTGCAGAACAGAGGGCTTTCCCCAAGTAATGATCCATCTGTCTTCTTGCAACAGTTTTAAAAAGCACCTTTGTTTAAATGCTTATTTCATATTTCATGCTGTCCCTAATGCACTATTAATGGCACGTCATGAGATCTTTCCTCCAGCTGTCACAATTTTTTTTAAAGAGAAAAATCAAAGAATTATAATTGCAAAGTCTGCTCTGATTCATCTGTTACGTAAAATGTGCAGTGAAAGGTGATAAAATACCTCCTTCGTTATATTGACTTTGGTGAGACCTATTTTCATAATTTAGATTACTGAGGATTTGGCTGTTTATGGTATTTCTATAAAGAAGACTGGAGTTTTACCCATTTGGACTTAGATCCAGTTGTATTTTGTAGGGCTGTGCTTCGTGTGTGCACAACTGTAGTCATATTCATGTGCACACACACATCTTCCAACATGCATACAAATTTCAGAATTGAAAGTTCAAGTAAATACACCCTTTAGACACACAGATGCATATCTGGCTGCAAAAAACCAGTATCTGTTTCCTAGTTGCTAGTACCAAGCTATGGCAAATAAACTCAAAGGCTACAGTACATTTATGAATTTTTGCGGAAACTTCCAGCCCTGCGAAAATACAGGCTCAAAAAGCCACTTAGTGACTTTTTGTTGTTGTTCACAGTTTGGATTTATTTAATGAAGATGAAAATCTAATTAAATTTATTATTGCATTCTTTGGCTAAATTTATAATAGATGAAGGACAGGACAAGGCAGAGTTATCCACCTGAAATGTTATTGGCATATTCTGTGTATTTGCAGGGTCTGATTATTTATGATGCTCAAAACTGACCAGCACATGAGTCCAGCAAAGAAACTGACCAGAGAGCTGCATTTCCATCCCTGGATAATTCAAGAATTTTGCAAATGCATTTTTGGCTTGTACATTTTTATGATTTACAACTGCTACCCACAGAAAAGGGAAAACACTACAGAAAATAACGACATAAATTATTTAATGGTTTCAGCTTCATAATTTGCAAAATTGAGCAATTATCTGCTCTAGTTCCACACATTACAGGATGGGGCAGTGGTAAGTCTCTCCAGTCGGATGGCAGAATATTCTCTGCCTCATAATGGAGAAGCCATATCTTGTCAACCATCTGCTTAGAGCTGGGAGGTCATGAGGTGTCTGGTCCTGAGAACAGAGAAAAAGCTGCAGTAGCACTGGGATCTCCATGTAGGTAGTCTTGCATGCCAGGGCTGAGACAAATAATCCATGCGAGATTTATGTGCAGTCTAGCAAAAGTGCATGTGCATATGAGTGCATATATTTTTGTGTGTATATGAACCCAGTCCTGCACACATAAAGCATAGTCCCACAGAACGAAATACATCTGCATCCAAATTGGTAAAGCTCTAAAATGGAGATGAAATCATAGAATCATAGGATAGGGACCTCAAGGATCATCTGATCTAAACCTTTCTCGCCATTAGCACAATCTAGAACAGATGGTCCAGCATCCTGTCCAGGCAAATGTTAAAAAGTCCAATGCTGGGAAATCCACCACTTCCCTGGGGAGATTATTCCTATGGCTGATTGTTCTCATTGTGAAAAATTGTCCTCTTGTGTTCAATCAGAATCTCCCTAGGAGAAATTTGCACCCATTATTCCTTGTCCTTTCCATGCAACTTTTTGTTAAAAGGGAGCCTATCTTCTTTGTAACCACCTGTAAATACTGGAACATGATGACAAGGTCCTCCCTAAGCCTTCTTAGCTCAAGGCTGAGCAAACCCAGTTCTCTCAGCCTTTCCTCATATGGCAGGCTTCCTATTTGTGGAACATCTGAATTTTTTTTTTTTGACAGACTAATGTTTGCCATAAAGGCTGTTTTTGTCAGCCCTTTTGTTACTCAGTCCAGTTGGGAGCTGAAAAATACTCTCCTGACCGACGCATAGCTCTCAAGAGACCATGACCAAGTGTGTATAAAAATGAAGCCATTAATTCATTATGGATGTTAATTAATAGCCATACTGGCACGGAAGGGAGGAGTCCTCACCTAACTTCTGCTCAGAGAGGTTTACAGAATGTAGAGTTCTGCATTTTTTCCCCTTCAGTGGGTTTTCAATGTAAAAAGCCACTGCAATGTAAGGGGTGAGCTGAGCAATGACAGCCCTTGTGGCTGAGCTCCAGTGTGTGTCAGTGCATGCAGAACCTTGGACAGACAGGTGTACATTTGTCTCCTACCAAGGCTGCAGAGGGAATGCAGACATTGTTTTATGTGTTAGCAGAATATTAGAACCCAAACTATACAATACAACCTTGATTCAGAACTAGTTGAAGGTCTGGTATAATGGAATAATTCCAGAAATGACTCCATCATTTTTTAGAAAAGTTGGGGACAAAATGTCATGCATCAATTCTGCCTATGATAAGTAATTTAGGGTCAAGAAAGGGCTCATAGAGAACAGCCTCAAGCGCTGATGGATTGCTTGTGCATTATCCCTACTGATTACTGAACAGTGCATCTGGATAAGTACTTTCACTTTGATTGAAGATGCAAGGTGCAGACTTTGATCAAAATGACTTAAATGCTTACACTGCAACACTTTTCCAACGGCAGGCAGAAGACAATGCAGGCAGGAGCTGCAACTGTGATCCATGTACAGTGGGGAGGAAGAGTTGAACTTGATAATCTTAATGATATTTTCCAACCTATATGATTCTATGAAGTCAAAAGCAGAACAGTGTCACCAACACAAATGTCAAACTGATTCATGAGTAATAGGAGATTTATTCTATTTGCAGTTTAAAGGTGTTAATATTATATAAATATCAATTTTCTTTCAAGGCTGTGATGGGGGGTACAGAGTTTAAGTTTCTTTAGTAATGAGATGAGAATTACTATCTTGGGCCAGTGCAAGCTGCTGCTGGATATTTCTGTTTGATGTACCACCCTAGGAGCCAAGCTCCAGAGGAGCATCAAAAAGGCAGGAGACCTGGCCATTAGCTACCTCTGACTATTGATACCCATGGATCTGAAAAGCAAGTGGCTTCCTGCTGGCAGTGGAAAATGTTGTGCATAAAGTAGGACATTTCTTCATGCCTTCTTCCCCCTCACTGCTCTTCCCACATGCACTGGGGCCTTGAGCAGTACCGTGACTCTCCTGAGTGCCAGGTGCAGTGAGACCCCAGCCCCTTCCCAGCAGGTGCTCAGGAATTTCTCAGTGTTCCTCATGCTCAGCTCATGACTGAGCCCCAACAGCTAAAGCCCACCTTCCCACATCACTGGAGCAACCCTTCCCTGTGTGAGGCTGTAACCTGGAGCTTGGCTTCGCTGCAGCTTCACAGTGGCCCCGGGGCCATCACTCGCCACCCAGCATGGAGAGGTTGGGGGCAGCCTCCCCAAGTTCCCATTCCGGGATAGCTGACACATGGTGCCTCCCTGCACACCCCTGCTGAGTCCAAAACTGTTATTCCTCCTCTTCCTTCTGTCTCATCTCTGCCTTTCTGTTCTGCTTTGATTTATCCTGCTCAAACTTAGGCACTGCACTGAAGTACATGGGTTTGGAACAGGACTAAATAAGCATGTGTATTAAAATACCACTGACACCAATGGGGCATGGGACCATTTTCCTTTTATTTCAGTGGTCACCATTTAGCGGTCATGCTTGACTGTACAGATAAACCAAGTGTTACACCTATTTGAGGTAAGTTAGCAGGATAAGAGTGCAGTGGGACTGCTGTAAGGATGGACTGCTCAGCGAGGCAGTGGCAAGCAGAAGTCATCTGCCATCCTGATGTTTCATGTTTAATGACGTCTTTCCTCATAAGCTACTCTGTTCTGCAAATTGTCAAGTGAGACTCCAGTATGAAAATAACACGTGCCCTCCTTCTTTCATCAGGTTAGTTCCCTCTTAATAAAATACATATTTTGCTTATTTTTTTCAGAAGAAACAGCTGTTTCTGTGGAAGAGTTGCAGACACTGGGTTTCTAATAACTTCAGTTTTAACTCCCTTCCTTTTTCTCTTCTTCTATGATCTCCTAGTTTAACAGAGTCTAGGTAGAGAAGAAAGAAAGAAAAAATGCCGCAAACTGATTTTTTTATGTGCTACCTTGCTTTTCTGCTATAGATTCAGCTGCCTCCTGAAACCCTTTGAAAGAGATAAAGCCTCTGCTTTTTTTGTTGTTGTCCCCAGCAGGAGGACATACATCACATATGATTCTCTTATAAGAGTAAAATTAGCCTTTTTTGGACATGTTATTAGAATGATTGTTTTTGAGAAGGGTATGGGAAGCAGAGGCTTTGACTAGAAGAAATGGAGGAGTTGTAAGGGAATATAATAAAAGAATGTTTCTTTTCAAAATGGGTGCAAATTGCAGGAGATTATAAAAAAAAATACATAAAACCACTCAGTGGCCCTTTGAAGAGTTTTAAATTTGCTCCACACTGAAATATAAAGGAAAGAGATAGTCAGGGCTGTAAGGGCTTTATCCAAGGTACCCAAGAAAAAAGCTCTAGAATGTGCAGCAGTAAGCTTTGTTATTCATTTCAGTTCCTGTAAAATGGGCATGGAAATTGTTCCATTGCTGACTGAAGGTAATTTTGTTTGATCATACCTACTATGTGCAATTTTGATACTCCTCTTCTTAGAGAATGAAACAAAAGTATATCAAAAATGCTACAAAAAGACACAAGATTATATCATAGGAAAAAAAAAAAGGAGAAGCCAAATCTCTTTAGCCCTTATTAGTATTTGAATATTCAACCACAACAGTTTTGAATACATACATGAAATGTCATCCTAGGTTAGGTATCCAGTTTGCACAGGAGGTTTAGCTGTCTGAGGAAACAGTTAACTTCAGTGGGCGCATTTATTCTGGCATTTTGGTTCAGGTCAGGATGAATTTATTTAAGTGTATTCCTTGCCTGTCCTCACAGTGTGCTTTGGTTCACTTTGCAGGGTGGGCTCAGGACACACAAATTGGATCTCTTTGAGTGAAAGCATCATGGAAAGATGTACTTCAGGATCACATCCATTGCATTCCCAGTGTCACTGGACATTGGTGCTCAGGACCAGGGCAGAGCTTTGAAATGTGTATGCTTTGAATGTGTATGTCACGTCCTCTGGTCCTCTTGAGGTTTGCTTTGCAAATCTCCTTGTATTGGCCCACACTTCTGGCTGATGCAGAATGTACATTCTGCACACAGAATTTGTTTTTGGGTCAATGATGAGGTGTGTCAGCAGAGGCCTCTGGAAGGAGATCTCTGCCCTCCTAAACCCAGATACCATAACCAATCTGGCATGATTTCTCCTGGGAGATTTTCAGAATCACATTCTTCACTGCCTAGGTTAGGAATATAACTGTTTATGCCTGGAGCTAAATCAATATCTAAAGTTTGGGTGCAAGTTGCAATAAAGAGGAGTTCAGCTTCCTTACTGACTGAGTGGTGGCAGCTCTGTTTTTGAACTCCCTTTGATAGATTGTAGATTGATAATTAAAAAAATATAAATATGTTGATTTGCCTCCTAATTTTTCTTTTATGGGCACAATAGATCAATATTACAAGCAAGATTCTTCTCCTTTCTGAAGAAAAAACTCCTGAACTAGAGCTCCCTTTAGCATGTATTGATGATCATAAAACAAAACCCTTTTCAGAGGGTTTCACATCTAATTTTTGATTTACATTTACATTTTACCCAAAAGGTTTTACATATGTTGCATTTTTTAAGCTGTCCTCGGATACTCTCCTTCTATTCTTGTGGTGTCCTACTTCTCTCTCTCTCTCTCTCTCTCTCTCTCTCCCTCTTTCTGTCTCTCTTATGTACATATAAATATTTTATGGAAAACAGATGGTCTGGTAAAGTTGCTATCCACTTAAAAAGACAGAAGATGAAACAGAATGGATCATATTATTCCCTAACTTATGCTCATAAAATAATTCTATTAACATCAAAGTAGGCACTCAAAGTTGTAGGATTTACCTTCATGAACTGAAGTGAGTTACCTACACACAGACTAAATCATAATTATTGTTCTAGGATGACAACTGTAGTTAACCAGGGAAACCTTGCAATAAGAAAACAGTGTGCAGCCAAATGCTGATTATACATGATTAAAGAGAATAAATAGCAGTTGAAAGGGACACTCTCTTTCTCTTCCTCAGCCTGTTCATCAAAAGACGGTGACCTTTCATTATGCATATTGAAAAGTCTTCCAAGCTGGTGAACCTTAGGAGTGCAGGTCTGTACTGATCTTACTTCTGTCAAAGAATGATAGGGGCTTGGAAGTCAACTTTTAAGCTCCTGGCATTTCAATTAAAAATGATCAATGGTAATAAATGATCAAAGACATGTTTCTTTTCTTTATAAAGTGTATCTCTTTGTTGGTTTTAATCTGAGGAGCTACCCTGAAGGTAATGCAGTATCTCTTTTCTCTGTGCAATACCAACTGGACATTACACTAAAAATCTGGAGAAGTTGGACAATTCACTGTGAGAGATGGGCCTCTGAAAGTAGGCCACATAACAAAAAATCCTGACTGTAATAAATTAAGTCAGTATTAAGTCCAAGCTCAGCTCAAATGTTACTTAAATTCGAATTTTCCATCAACTGACTCTGAAGAAGTTCATCTGCATACACTGATTCAAGGATGATCATTGTTATTTTACACAAATAGCTTCTCACCCCACTCTTATTTCAGCATGGAGACAAATGGAAACAACCTTTTCAAATGGACTGCTTCAAGCATAGCATTAGGAGGTGAATAAACTCCTTTTTATCCTTTTAAACTTTTGGGTGAAAAAAGTTTTTGAACTTTTGTGTGCTTTTCATGCTGAAGTTGATTATTTCCTGTCATGGAGAAAAATGTATGGGATGGTACTACTGTAACTTCTCCTAAAATGAGGGAACAAATGCTATATGTTTGTTTTCTGAGCTATTAATTGATCTGGCAAAGCGTACCTTGCCAACAGTCTTTGTTAAATATGTATCAAAACTCAGATTTTGAAAATTTATACGGTGTCTATTTGAGAATTTGACTCAGATGTGCTGTTAACAATTTGCAACAGTGCTGACCATACACCTATCAAACAGTTGAGACCACAGTTTAATCTGGCTGCAAGTTGTCTTTTGGAGTCTTAGACAGCAGCAGTTTTTCTAACTTATAATTCATACCTCTAAAATAGGTGGTTATAGGTTATATGTTCATATGTTATTTTGTAATTAAAGTATTTCTGATGAAAAATTAACCTCCAAACACTTTACATCTGCTTTTTAAGAGGAAAAAAGTAGTGTTTACAATGTTTTGAATCTGATTAATTTCATGCTGATTATTTGAACTCATTGTACTAGCATTTCTCAGACTTTTATAACATAGAAGTATATAAAACTTTTAAAAACAGTGCAGTTTTTCTGCAAAATATGAATTTTTGTGTCATTAAAAAATGCTTTACAAACTCTCTGATGCTACCACTGCTGGAAGAAGTCCTGTTGTTAATCTTAATGCCAATGACAACATATTTAGAGACTCACAGCACTGACTTCTAGGACAGAGATTGTAAATGCAGATTTATATTGGATGATGTGATGGGAATAGGTGGTGTGTTTGTGTGCATGTACAACACCCAGGTTGGAAACTTATTCTATTTTAGTTGGAAAGCAAAAAAAAAACAAATACAGAGAAAATCTTCTGGTTCCTGTTATAATTTAAATTGAGGTCTAAACTAAATATTTTCTTATGAAAGAGGTTTTTGAAGGATGAATGGAATAGTCAGTACTCTATAAAAAAAGAGACTAATTAGAAAAAAAGCTGGTCTATCCAACCAAAGGAATCTGCCTGCACTAGAGATATTTTTCTGTTTTTAAAATTATTCTGTTTGAAGTTCTTCTGCACAGACTTATTTCCATTGCTTGGCCCTACTTCCTCTCTGTGTACTTACTCATAAGCAAAAATAGTAATTTTTATATGCATGTAATCAGGTTTTTTTACTGATGTATTTGCATATGAATGGTTTTGACTCTTTCACTTTGAAAAACACTTTTTAAAGTTCTTTTTTTCTTGAAAATAAGCTAGCAAGGACTTTTTGTTAGAACCAGCACTTTATGAAAAGGATAGGCCAACTTTCTTGAAAAAGTAATAGTGAATTTATAATAATAAATAGCGTCACTTTCTTTGGCATAAAAGATTTCTTATAAGGCATCAAAATGACAAGTAGCACAATGGGAGAACACCAAGAACACAGGAGAAGAGGCACGTTTTGAACTAATATCCGAAACAAGGTAGAAAGGTGGTGAAGCAAAGGGTTGTTTTGCATGGCTGGAGAGGAAAAGGAGAAAGTTCTTACAACAATTCTGGGCAGACTATGTGAAAAGAGACCATTAATATTGGTTATGGATCTAGTGAGTAGTTAAGATAGCTTGGATTGGATTTCCTGGGGTGTGAAAACAAGGAAAACAATTCTAATGAGAGATTTGGTGGGAGTCACTTCTTACTGTGACAAGTAGTAAAGCAAGAACAGAAAAACAATTTTCAGGGATGAGTGCTCTAACATGCATACATTTACATGACAAACAAGGCGGCTGCAACCGCAGATATACCCCCAGAATTAAACCTGCCTCTGAGGAAACAAATATCTAAACTTCTTTTGTTTTCAAGAAAGCTGGGGTTTCATTTCTGGATAATACACATGTGCATTAAAAGTAAGGAGATTGTTATCCATAGAGCACAATTAACCACACAGGACTATTTTTATTTATTGTGTGATTGTGGGTTCTATGCCAGACAACTTAAGATAACTCATAAAATATATTAAAAAGAAGTAAACCAGAATTTTCTTCATCCTGTAGCCACTGCTTGTTTTACAAGATTAAACTACTAGCTAAAATAATGAAATAATACATTTTGTTTATCTTGCAGTTTAATTATCACAAGCTATTTAAAAATCCTTCTAGTACAAAAGTTAAGTAACATAACCGTATGCATTTTATAAGAGCAAGATAAGCAAAAACCAAAGATAAATGATGACACCGAGTACAGCTTTTTAATTAGCAAACGTCTTTTAAGCTGTCCTTTGTTTCTTTTAATGGAAAGTTCATAATAAAAACAAAACAAAAAGTAAGATTAAAAATTTCATTGCATCTAATAAATTTTAAATGTATTACCACTATAATTTCCTTCCACAGTATTTATTTCTATGATTTAAAAAAGCCCGACAGCCTTTTAGGTTGAAGGACAAACTTTATAGGTTCATATATATTAAAATAATAATACTTTCATAATACTTTCATCTTTCCAGATGTGGGTTTAAATGCTTTTTGAAACATTCTTTTTTAATGGTTGTCCTGGTTTGACAGGGTCCCTCTTTTTGGGAGTGGTAGGGGCCAGAAGCTTCCACAGCCATCCAGCAGAGCCAATCTCTGACAGCTCTGAAGATGGACATGCTACTAGCCATGGCTGGGCCAATTAGAGATGGAGGTAACGCCTCTGTGACAATATATTTACGAAGAAATCACAACTAGTATGCATGTGCACTGTAGTTGTAGTTAGACAAAGAGGAGGAGTAAGAACAATGTAGGAGAAGCAGCAAATATGGACATCATCAAGGTCAGTCAAGAAGGGAAGAGAGGGGGGAGCTTCAAACACCGAAGCTAAGACATCTTTGCAGCCTGTGATCTGTGGTAAGGACTATGTTGGTGCAGTGTTCCCCCACATCCCCCCAATGGAGATATAGAGATCCACCCCAGCTGCGGGGAAGGAGGCCCTGCCGGAGCAGGAGGGATGGATGCCTAGGGGACAGCATTCTGTGGAGTCAAAGGATAAAGAAGTTCCTACTCTCTCTTGCCAGTGGGAGTCATTATTGATAAAGGAGCTTTGCCCTGAGTGGGACCCAGCTTTGGAAGGACTGTATCTCCTTGGCAGTGACTCAGTGGCAGTTATATCAGATGAACTGTGTTATCTGATGGGAAAACATCACTTCATAATGGTATGGAAAAGGGAATTAACACCACAGACGCTGCAGTGGTTACCGGCCCTTCCTAAGCAGTTGCTGCGGAAGGACAACATCTCAAAGGAATGAACTGACCAAAGAAACCCCTCACCCTGTCTCCTCACGCAGTAGTGGAAAGGAAGGAGAGATGGGGGGAGACAGGGAAGAAAGTGTTTTAACAGCTTATTTTGCTTCTCAATATACTCATCTGACTTTATAATAAATTCACTTAATCACTTTTTAAATCACTTCTTAAATTTGAGTCTGTTTTGCCTGGGATAGTAGCTTAATTAATTAGAATCCTTTTCTCTCTGAATGGTCCTTAACTCAACTTGAAGCGGCTTTTCATGGGGGCCTGGCATTCAGCCAAGGCCCAAACCATGACATTTTTGGTACATTGGCTGGGAATCGAACCTGGGTGTCCTGTGTGGCAGGCAAGAATTCTACCACTGAAGTAGAGTATTTCTACGCTACTACTTAAAACAATTGTTTGTTTGTTTGTTTTTAATCTTGTTTTCCTCTTTCTTAAATGGTCAACTAAAACATACCCATTTTCAAAGTTTTAGACTACCCACTCAGTTAATATTGAAGCTCCTACCTCAATAATTAACTTCTTCATATCTGACTGGAAGGTAACTGTCACATTCAGAGGAGACTAACGCTAACTATAAGAGAAGAGAAGAAAACAAGTTTGATTTTAGTAGTATCTGGGTTATTGGAAGTTAAATGTCCAATAAATGTCATAGGTAGACTGGCTAAACTAAACCTTTATGTTTTCTTTAAGGAAATAAGTCACATTCCAATGTCAGTGTGCTTGGCCACTTGGCTTTCCTAGAGGAACACTTGAGATAACTTGGTTCCGCAAACTTCTCATCAAGGTGTCCTTTTATGCAAATGCTTTAACTGTTTAGTAAAGATGGTATTTTTGACCTTGGCAAGGTTTTAAAGAGAATGCATTAAATTTAGCTGAAGAATGGACAATAGTACTCATTTTTCTTGCATTATCTATAAATCAGATGTGTTTTTTACGGAATTTTATTTCTGTACTGAATTTGTATTTCTGTATATATATTTCTGTATGTGTGTATATATATATATATAATCAATATTAGAAAGAAAACCAAATACTATAGATATACAGTAATAATTATGAACTGAAATAGCAAGGAAGAAGACCTGCAAAATGAACATATGAATTTCATAATGTGAGATTCACAACTCTTTATTGAGTGTCTTTCCTCACTTCTCAGTCTATGTCCTGTCTAATGTGCTTAAATTTATAGTGACAAACACGATGGGGTCCTTACATGTGTATAAAGACATTGCCAATTAAACAAAACAAAACAAACAAACAAAACAAAATCTGTTTAACTTAGTATGAAAAATAAAACGGCTTTCATTCCTGGTGCCCATGAAAATGGAGGTCATGTATGCTTGTGCCTCCTCGCTCTTTTCCAGTGATATACACACCATTCAAAACCTGCAAACTTCTGATTCTCATGACTGAAAAATAAGCCTGGAGTTATGTTTTCCAGATTTTGTATCTTGCTTCTGTAATTTTGGGATTGCATCCTGTGTCTGTACAGCAGGATAAACCTCAGACTTGCATTTGACCCCCTTTTATTCCTTGGTTTACCTGGAAATGAATTCAAAGATGTGGTCAAGTGAGAGCCATGGTGCATTGCCACAGGTCCCCAGTCTGGATGACAAAAGATCTGAGCCACCTGTTTGCAACAGGATTTGTGGAAGGGCTGATCCAGAATGTGAGGTTCCTGTGCAGCTGCCCATAGTGTCTGCATGCCACTGAAACTACCAAGGGTGTCCTTACAGAGGATAAGGGAGAACACTATTTTCCAAAAGGTATTTCAGCCACATACCTAGAAAACAGGACTTGTGTTCTAACTTATTTCAATGGTTGCTGATGGAACTACTATGTTGTAATACTGACATAGATGCCCATTTCACGGCTCGAAGTCCAGAAATAAACAAGAAACAGAAGTATATGAAATTCTGTATTGATTACTTGCTTTGGGAATTCCCCAGTATAACAACAGGGCGTGCTGACAAAGTTGGTGGGCTGTGTTTCCCCTCATTTTTGTCACTTAGAAAAGTTCTCAGTTTTCTGACTCATTTGAGAACCAATCATAAAATAGGTAATTTAAAAGCTCTCCTCAGTGCACTACACTCTTGACCCACAGCAGACTTCACTCTTCATTTCTACCCTTGCTGTGCAGTAGTTTTATGATCCACACTAACATTCACAAGTGCACAGGTTGACACTGCTATCAGGTCTTCATGGGACAATCAGATTTTGAACCCAGGTTTCTAGAGATGAAGAGTTAAAGCACATTCCTCAGCTTCATTTGCGACTTCCTATCCTCTCCTTCTGACATAATTTTGAAAAACTAGGTAACATTAAGTGAAACCATTAATGCTGAATTCCAGCCAGATGAAATCAATCCTTAATTATTATTTTATAAGTTTACTTCACAGTATGGTAATGCCATATTATTCTTCAAAGTAATAGGCTGTGGGGGCCTATTCTGTATCTGAATATAAGGATTTACATTGTTGTTTCCTACTATGGAAGAAGTCACATCTATTGAAAAAACATCGAAATAGAAAGCAGGATGGGATATAATGGAATACAGTTACTAAGCTTCACACAAGTGTATCGCCGCTTATCACCGCGGGAATGCCGGAGACGCTGAAGAAAGGAGACGGAGCCAGCTATGTTCACGTTCAGAGCAAAGGAAGGAAGGAAGGGCAACCCACCTTCTTTTAATTCTTATATACACTTATAGAAATCACTGTTCATTGGAGAAAATTAACACTTCCGTCTTTAACTACAGTGGTCAAAAGAAATGTCCATCAAAGGATCTGTGTCCATGGGAAAGGAATGCAATAACAAGATAATTCTACAATAACATAGCTATGTTTACAGAACTCTAGTCCTTGAAAACTATCTAGCAGACAGCTAGCTATTTTTAACAGTAAAAATGGGCCAACATCAGTGAAAGCTGATACAAAAATACTGTTTATCACTGTGCAACACATACATAATTGCTACACTGATTTATGTAGCATTAAACAAATAAGCAGGTAGTTTAAGTTTTGTGGATGCTTAAGGTAGTTTTAGGAGCTGTAAATGACTGTTACCAGGTCAGACAAAGCTTTACATCATTTACTGATCTCTGACAGTGGGTAGCAGCAGATGTCTAGGAAAGCGTGGAAGAGCCGGTCAGACATGTACTGAGGAGCATCTTTTTATTTTAAAGCCCTTATCTGATTTTACTTTAATGTGTCTGCTTAACCCCTTTTCTAAACTCATATAAACTCTGGGAACCACACCATCATCTGGCACTAAGGTCTGAGGTTTAACCATGCCACATGTGGACAATCACTTCCTTCTGCTGATTTGCAATCTGCTATCTGTTGATTTAATCAGATATTTATCACCTCTTGTGCTATGAGAGACAGGAAATAATTTCTCTGTGCACATTCCCCTTGCTTCTTGGGGTTTTATAGGTCACTGCAGTATCTCTCTGGAGATGTTTCTATTCCAAGATGAAATGAGCTGGTGCACAGAGTAATTCCTAGTGTGGAAGAATTCCTGTTTCTTTGCTCATCCTCTTTGCTCTGTTCTGTATCACATTTAGTTTTACTAAAACTTTTTCAAGATGAGGAAGTCAAAGCTTTACAGAGTATTTAACATCAGCTAGTATTATACCTTATATGCAGAACTGAGTGACGACTTGCTGGCTTCTGAACAAGGATCTGTTTTAGAACAGAGTGTGTAGAAACACAGTGTAATTATATTTTTGTATTTTGGTAGCATTATAGACCTTAGGACCAATTTATGTGAGTAGCTGCAGTTTGCATCTAAAGCTTTTTGCTGCCTGTGTGGTGAATTACACGTTTCATAAAGCAGACCACATCTTAAGTGTGGTTTCATATTTTATACCGTTGATATTTTATTTAACTACATATTATCCAAAAGACTTTCTCCTGTGTGGAAGAACTCTTAGCACTGTCTGTTTATACTCTGAGAAGGTGGTGTTACCTGAGTTCATAAGAGGGAGGTGACAGACTTGTTCAGGAAATGTATGGCTGTTACTCAGGTATTTATTCTCAGATGACCTCTCATGTGACATTGGAAAACACAAATCTCATTTTTTTGGGGTCATTCTTGAACATGAAAAGGTGATAAAACCACAACTATGTTTGATTTTATCTGGTATTTAAATCTAGGGACAGTTAGCCTGAATGCTCTAAACAATCCCAGTAAGGGTGCTACTACAGAAATAGCAAGAATACAATCAATTTGAATAAATAACTTCTTGTGGCATATGACAATCCTATTTTCTTCAATGGGATGCTGAGAGGTTGTTTTGCAATTGATATGCTACTTTATGTTTCACCTTCAGATTTCCTTTGTCCAGAGCTTGTCTCACCTCTCCTGCAACACCAACTTGAGACTGCACTGGAGAAGAACAAAACACAAAACTATCTGGGTCTAACAAAAAGAGTGTATGGAGGTTTGTCTCTTCCATGTAAATTTAAGAGACCTTCCGGTCTGCAGGAGTGATATTCACCAGGTCTGAAATACACTACTTGCTCTACAGCTACAGGAGCTTTCTGTTCAAACTGATTTTGATGTATACATGTTTCAGTGCCACTCATCAACACCTTGTGTGCCCTCTGCCTCCTTGGGACGAGTATAGATGTGAGAACAGCTAGACCATTTAGACTGAAACCCCCTTGATTTAAGTATCGTGGATTGGTATCAGTGCTCAGCACACATTCCTAGCTGTTTCAGCTGATTTGAGAGCACTGAAGAGTGCAAGAATGATTAAAGCACAGAGGTTCAGCCTGCTTACATGGGGAGGAGAAACAGGGGGGATGCATGCCAATCTGATGTGACCAAGGTCCTAGCCTTTGAACTGACTGATTGAAGAAAGAGGTAGCAACTATTTTTATTAAGTGACGTTAGACTAACAGTGATGAACATGTTCAATACTAATACCTGACCCCTCCGCATGTCCCCCAGAAAAGTTTAGTTTTAGAGATTCTGCTCCAAAATTGTCATGTAATAAAAAAAGTGGCAATAAATATCCAAAGTAAATTATTTTCAATAGGCATATGCATCTTACATTGCTATTTATTATTCATATAAAATGAACCTTAAAATACCATTGAATGATGCTCGGTAGTATCAGACACCACTATGATTAACTGAGAATGATTTACTGCCCAAGTGCCTCAGATTCTAATGCTTCACATTACCATTTTATTTATTTAAACTGAGCATTTATCTACTTGTTCCTAGCATACAGCTACAAAAAAGTAAGGATATAAACTTGTGTTCCTCTAGTTTATCAACGAGTATAATTTATATAATTATATATTAATCTACGAGTATAATCATAATAGCCGTTTCTCATTCTCATTTGAAGAACTAGTCATTCGTTTTGTATATGATATCCCACCCTCCAAGCAGAGGCCATCACGAAGTGCAATATTCAGATGCTGATCTCAGTTGGACTGCGTTCATGATGATGATATTTGAATCTTGAATCAAACTTATCTCCAAATTATCAGTGTACTCTCTTGAAACTGAGATTCCTGCCTCCTGCTTCCATGACAGGATGTCTTGTCATTCTGATGATCTTTACTAGGATAATTTTAACAATACATTTCTTTTCATGGATGCTCTTATTTCTGGGTAATATCTGAATTTCTTCCACTTGTTGAGTTATGCTCTCTCTACAATGGCAGGATAATTATGCTTCTACATTTCACCACAGAAGCGAACGCTAAGCTTCATTGAAAGTTTTCAAAAAGTAAGTGATATTGTCTTTGCATCAATTTTTAAGAGGCAGTGAGATGTATTTGCATTTACTTGACAAAAAAAGAAAGAACAATTAAACTTTTCAGACTTGGTTCTTTTGTGTAATATAACACTCTTTTACCATTCCAGTGACTATGCAAATTGACTTTTAACAGCTCTCCTGGAGTACCATAGTAGAAGATAATGTTAATATCCTTGTCCCCCTAAGACCCTGTATTAAATGAAAAGTCCTCATCAAGTCAGCGAGAGAGAATTTTTCCCTGTCTTATGTTTGCATAAGTCACACAGAATTTGCAATATTTGGGGGCATTAAATATCTCTGAATCACACTTGGGCTAGAAGTGCAACAAAGAAGGTCTGAGGATGGTCTTTGTACAGGTGAAACCTATGATCTGACTCCTTGAAAAAGAAGGTAAATCGGGTTGACTGAATGTTATCTTTTGCAAATGTTCAGGATTTTGCATAGGTGAAAGTAGTACTTAAGAACAAGTGCTGTCAAAGTAATTTCAGCAGACTCTATTGGGATGCCTGAAATCTCTCATTTGAATTAATCATTCATCATCTCCTCATGTTGAGCAGACAGTCTAACTAATGAGACTGAAAGATACCTTATACCGTTACTGTCAGTGAAGCTCTGCAGATCGACTTCAGACTGGCACACTCACACCTGCTAAGATGCATGGACTCATGCTGGCATCCAATTAGCACACACATTCTCATTTGTTATTGCTTCTTTAATCCCCATTCCTTTTTTTCAATCTTTTTTTCAATCAAGCATTAGGAGACTTTCTCAAAGATGTAAATTTTCTCTATGTTTATTTCCCTACAGACAAAAACAACCTCCCAACAGTAACCTGTGTTTAGCTTCAGGAGAAATATAGCATCTCTAAAACACAAGTATTCTGTATCATGAAAACACTGCAAGTACATAGGCAAAAGAAGAGAATGTTTTCATATTATTTGAGAAGCATCTACCTTCTTCTCCAACTGAGTCTGGACAGATTTGAAGAGACTTGAAAGCAGCAAATGTTCAGCAGTGCTTTGGTGTTGTTTGTTTATCCCTTTTGCCATTTGAAGGGTTTCCTGTGCTTAATTTAAAATTCAACTTTAGAGCACTCTAGCAAAAACATTACTTATTCTGATACATTACTTTACATTACTTTTTTACAAAATTAATTTACTAATTTTACAAAAACATTACTTTTTCCTGATACATATGCATACATACATATATGTGAAAAAATCAGCATTTTTTTATTACATATATTTAATATTTTTAGATGTCTTTGAATGAAACCCAAACACACGCACACAAGGTGGGGGAAATAATTACATTTACTCAGGAGATTAAGTTTTTCATGGTTCTTATGGTTACTAGTTTGGGACTGTATCTTTATCTGCATTTGAAAAATCTAATCTAAACGCTTCTATAACAAAAATGACCAACACATCACAATTCTGATGCTTTCATTCCCTGAAAGGAATATCATATCTGGGACACTGGTGTCACCCAGAATTCACTCCCTGAATTGGAACTCTGCTCATGAATCTCATCAATAATGTTTTTCTTTGTTAGTTTGTGGTTCTGTTTTTTTATTTTATGAGACTTCAGGAGAAAGTTTCATTGTAAAGATTATATTGAAATATGAATTGGATTTATATTAAGGGTTATAGGCTTAGAGCAAACTTTCCTAGCCTTCTCACTAGAGATATCTCACCTCATATACTTGGGTCATTGTAGAATAATTCTGAAATAATTCAGAATCTGTAAGGTCCATGCAAGCAATTAACAAAAATTCCTCTTTTCTTTCATTCATTACAGAGATCCACCTACATATGTATTTTTATCCTCACTTTCTTCTGCAGAGTCATTTTCAAACAGTAGGAGCCAAAAGTCAGGCTATGAGAATTGAAAATCTTCCGAATTCATTAGACATACAGTACAGAAAGGAAATTTTTACCCACTCAGCCAGCCTTCACTAATTTCACTTGTAGTGCTGAGCAATTAGAGCACTGTGAAAACAGGTATATTAAAGATAAGCATTGACAATAATTTATTGCATTGCATAATTTATCTGAGAATATCAGACTTGAGCAGAATCAGCACAGATTGAGCATAGCACAGACTAGCTTTACCAAAAAAAGTACAGGAAAACCATAAAAATAAAATTTCTATGGGAATTCTTGTAGTTATTTCTGCAATCACACATATTTTAACAGCAAATGGAGGATGACTTGGTAGCAAGACAGGATCTCTCTTTAACTGAAGTTCTACACAATCATTTAGATCGGAAAAGATCTCCAAGGTCTCAAGTTCAACTGTTAACTCACCACTGCCGAGTCCACGACTAAACCATGTCCCTGAGTGCCACGTCTGCATATACTTAGAATACAGAAATTTCTCCATGGATGGTGACTACCAGTTCCCAGGGTTTGCCTGAACAACCCTTTCAGTGAAGAAAATTTCCTATTATCTTGAGGCCATTTCCTGTCATCCTATTGCTTCTTACCAGGGAGAAGAGACCAATCCCTACCTCAGGTAATTGTAGAGAGTGACAAGGTTCCCCTTCAGTCTCCTTTTCTTGATGCTAAATAAACCCAGTTCCCTCAGCCACTCCTCATAATATTGGTGATCCAGATCCTTCACAAGCTTCATTGCCCTTCTCTGGACATGCTCCAGGCCCCTCTGTGGTAGGATCGTGTAACCCCCCTCTCTGCTGCCAAATCTTATCTCCTGATGCTAAGATTAGATGACTCTCTTCCCTTAAACTTCTTGGCACCAGATGTGAGCTCTTTGCTGGGAAGGCAGAACATCCAAGATAAAGTGACTGACAGACACAAGGATTTTACGGATATAAAAGAGCACTGTAAAACTCAAAAACCCAGACCACAGTTTTGTTACTCCTCGAAGTGCATAAACTGTCTTCTCCAACATACTCAGACGTCAGTATGCCGTATTTCCATAGTTCTCTTCTAGAAGTTGAGTAAAAAGATTTGGTAAGTTACATTGAGTTCTAACCTTACTATTTCTTTGCTATAGGTACCTTTATTTTTGTGCACTATTTATTCTACTGGTAGTATCTCTTTTGTTTATCCTGTGTAGTAAGAAGTTTTGCTTAAATTTTGGTCTCATATGTGTTTTCTTGTGACTATTTCAATAAATCCATCCATGTTGTAATAATCCTAATTGTAATCAGTCATATGTTGTAATCGATCATAACTAAAGAACCAGAGAGAGAACACATGGTTTTGGAGTGCAGGCCACTCCAAGAGAATTAAAACCCATCTAAACTCTCTCGTATTCATAACACCCTCAACGTCCTTGTACTGAGGGATCCAGAACTGGGTACAGGACTCAGGGATGCAACCTCAGCAGTGCTGAGTACAGAGGGACTGTCCTGGTCACTATCCTGGTCCTGCTGGCCACACTATTGCAGATACAAGCCAGGATGCCATTGGCCTTCTTGGCCACCTGGGCACACGCTGGCTCATGTTCAGCCACTGTTGACCAGCACTCCAGGTCATTTTGCACCAGGCAGCTTCCAGCCACTCTTCTCCAAGCCTGTAGTACAACATGGGGCTGTTGTGACCCAAGTGCAGGACCCATCACTTGGCCTTGTTGAACATCATACTTGGGTCATTGGATCATTGGCTTGGGTCATTGATCCAGTCTTTCCAGATCCCTCTGCAGAGCCTTCCTGCCCTCCAGAAGCTCAACACCCTCACTCAACTTGGTGTCATCTGCAAACTGACTAAAGGTGTTGTTGATTCCCTCATCCAGATCATTGTTGAGGGTGTTAAACAGGGCTGTCTGCAATACTACTCCTGGGACACCACTGGGAACTGGCCACCAGCTGGATGTAATTCCATTCATCACCACTCTCTGGGCCCAGCCATCCAGCCAGTTTTTACCCAGTGAAGAGTACACCCATTCAAGCCATGAGCAGCCAGTTTCTCCAGGAGAATGCTGTGGGAAACAGTTTCAGAGGCTTCACTAAAGTTCAGCTAGATAATATCCAAAGCTTTTCCCTCATCCACTAAGTGGGTTACCTTGCCATAGAAGGTATTCAGGTTGATCAAGCAAGACCTGCCTTTCACATCCCCATGCTGGCTGGGCCAAGTCCCCTGGTTACCCTGCATGTGCTGTGTGACTGCACTTGAGATGATCTGCTCCATGGTCATCCCTGGCTCTGGTTATATTATGGTTGCAATTTGTTAGGGTTAACAAGTTAAATATTAGATGTTAAGTAGGCAGAAAATTTGCTTTCATATTAGTACAGTAATAATCCCAATTATATTATGAAAAAACAGAAAGGCACATTTTTTCCTACAAGCAGTCTAGCAATTTTCCTTGCTTTGTTCACACAGTATATATAGTTAAACCAAAAAGGACACAAGATCAGAACATGGCTGACTTTTATTTAGCATTTTAGTAGAACATGAGGAAATCACCTTTTCTGAGCAGCACTTGACATGCAGCCTCCATGGAACATACCTACCTTGGGTTACATGTAAAACAGTATAGAAAGTATACAACAATCGTGCTGTTTCTCTTTCCATTTTACAAAAGTGGTGCCTTATCACATAAATGATATCATTTCCCAAGTGTTTCAAGAAGTTTAATTAAATGTATCACTTCCAATAAATTTCTTGGGCAAACGGTCTACCATAGGGGCACATAAAGAATGTGAACATTAATTGCATTTGAGATTAGCCTTGTTGAATTGAATTCTCACACACTGATACCCTTCTTGCTTAAGCCATAAATATCAGGCATTTATACATCCAGCTATTGGCAGGTTTACTGTAAAGTAATATTCCCACTAGACTGCAAGCCTACACAGGAAAAAGTTTACTATAGTAGAAGTACCTGCTTACAAATGACCAATGAGGCAGACAATACTTCTCTTTTGATGCTCATTACAAATGAGGCATTTCTATTCAATATCATTCCATTAACAGCCTCTGCATCACAGAATGGTACATGAAAAAACCCCTATAGTTATATAAACCAAAAAAAATTCTGGGAAAAAACACCCAACAACAGCAGCAACAAAAAAAAAAAAAAAAAAAAAAAAAAAAAAAAAAACACAAACAAAAAACCCAAACAAACAACAACAACAACAAAAAAAAAATCAAAACAAGGACATCTAAAGAAAAAATCCAATTTGCTGATAAATTAGTTAAATTCCCTATTGACCCAATCCTGACTGAACATGAGCCATGTGGGAGAGACTGAAAGACAAATTTGCTAATTAATGTTAATGGAGGGATTGGAACAATTAGAAGAATAGGTTCACAGCAGAACACCCCTCTTTTGCTCTGTGAGTACCAGCATGGTAACTAGATCTTTACATCTGCAAGAGGTATTGTGAATTAAACAATTCCATTACACACAACACAAGTAATAATATTGCAGTCCCCATGTGGAGGGAAATGCAAAACTGGTAAGGAATAGATGTTCCTTCTGGGTTTATATGTAATTCTGTCCCAATATCCTGAGTATCAGGGGAAAACTTTAAGGGATTAGTATTACTGTAGCACTTTGAACAGTCTAAAAGATTATCATGCCTGAACATCTTTTCTACTCATATTCTAATAGAGACTTAACCATTTGTAATTAGTTGATTATTATAATTGCATTTCAGCAAATATAATAATAAAATAGAAAATTGGATAAACTCACCTGTATGGTGTTACAGACTAATGAGAGATGGGAAAGCTCCAGATGAATAAAAGTCGCTGAATTCCCTTTACCAGTGCTTACATTCATCACAGTTAAAGTTAATTTGTACACTGAGATGAATCCTGCATACATGGTGGTGACTTGCCTGACTCCTTCCTAGTTTTAATAGATCTGTTTAAAAAATTAATTCTGGATGAAGTAAGCTTCTTAGCCCACACAAGGGAATCTCACTATATCGGTTATAATTCTATTGAGTTTATTGGCTTCTATATGAAAGCAAAAATAGTGCAAAAGATGTTTCCCAGTTCCTGATGTTTTAACCATTTAAAAAAATTTATGTCTTTAAGATTATTTATCATATATTTCTATTTTGCCACCATGGTATCTCTTAATTACTGATCAATATGACTCTAAATATAGAGGTACTCAAATGGTAGACTACAAGGAGCCATAATGGACTACTGGATAACTAATGTCTGTTTTAACAAGTCCATAACCATGTATTTGCTATAGGAGATACTTTACTATGGCTCCAAAGGAGCTATTACAAGCTATTGACTTTGAGCACATTCCTACCCATCTAATTATGTATTAATGCTACTGTTGTTACTGTCACAACAGAGAAAATTGAAGTGAGACAAAAAGTTAAGAAGTGAAATAAATGCAAATTTATCTAGCATTGAAAATTCTAAATTAAATGTTCTTTTCTGCTGTTTAGCTGTTTCTTGGTAAAAAAAACATAAAATTGGTGAGCAGCTGAAAGGAAGAGAGATGAGTATTAGAGCTTTCTAACACCCAGTGGATTCAGTTTCTAGTAAGTTAGACAGTTGTTTTGTTTCATTCTGCATTTCTGAACAGAGTCATCCTGCAAATTTCTCTTTTTAATATTGAGCGGAAAGGAGCAAGTTTGTTTTCTTCTTGCGTCTGTGTACTGTGGTGCTGATTTTAAAACTAAATCCTTACTGAGAAGAGAGATTCATTCCTGTTGATTTATCTGGGTTCAATTTTCAGTAACATAAGGAAATGGGAAACAAGGAAATTTTCATTTATTCCATTTTACAGTGAAGAATTTGCACAGCCTCAGTCCTGGCTGCATGTAAAAAGCAAAGAAATAGAAGAGGGACATAATAAAATCTTCTAAAAGAGAAACAAAGCTAAAACGAAGGAACAACCCTCTTCAGATGAACTAAGCATCCTTCCACCTCCCCAAAAGACAGCAAGACCTTGAGCTATACTCCCAGCTTTCCTGCATTCAGGAGTTTGACTGTATTCACATTTATAGAAATGACAACTACTGTCTAAGGCTGATAGTGGAAGAGACAGTGGATGTATCTGAGAGTACAATCAAAGACAAGTCAGGTGCCAGCATAATTACAGAAGACAGACAGTTTCTGAGGCCTTCTCTAACACTTCAATGTTCTCATAAGGAGTCTTATGACTATGTGTATGATAATGAGGCAATCCATATCTGGACATTTTACTTTTCTAACAGATAGCAGATGTAACCAACAAAGTGGGTGAAAACCAGGGTATTTTCCTAAATGCCTCTTGAAAACTTCATCAGAAGCCTGGAATGCAGGGTGCAGAATACTTTTTCCTCTAAATTAAGCAAACCCCAAATATATAACCCTTTCTTCAGTAGTGTGTGCAGTCTTCAGCAACCTTAAATCAAGATCTTTCCCTAAAATATGCAATAGTCCTTATGCACCAGGGGAAGAAACAGAAAATAGAATTTTTCAGCAAAAGTTGTCCTGAACATGATTTGCTATGGCCTCTGACCACAGATTTCCTGAACTGAAAATGAATTGCCCTGACAGTTACAAAAAACTAAGCAATAGGGCTTAGAAATGTCCATAGAATACATATTCTCTCAAGCCACATGATTCTAAACATTACCCATAATCTTAGATGGACTCCATCTCACCCAGCTTTGAGAACCTGTAATGTAGATGTTTACAGCTGAGCTAAACTCTTCATCTAGGCAGAGTCTGCTGCCATTCAACAAAAACAGACATGTTGAAAACACAATTCCTTTGACTTATTTTAGCCATCTTTACCAGAATGATCCATATTATAACGTAAATATTAAAAATAAGCCTAATGTGTTGTCTCGGTTTTGGAAGACAGGTGTCTGCTGAGAGAGGTTGAACCCTCCCTTAGGACAGAAAATGTGATTTCCCCTCCCTCTGAATTATTTAATTTTGAAATCAAGGGCTTTCAGGCAAAGATATGGGAAAAGGAATAACAGTCCTTTACTAGTATTTTATAAACAAGCAATAACAATAACAACAACCATAAATAGAATCAGAAACCAATAGCAGATGACTTTCCCGTGCGGTGTAATCACGGTCGAAAAACAGCAGGGGGCGCTGTTGAGCTCCCGGCCGGGCAGGGCAGGTGCGATGACTCCCGAGCGGCTGCAGGTGGCACTGTGGCGCAGGGTCAGGTCAGCCTCAGGCAGCTGGGAATGGCGGACAGGCTGGAGAGCAGCCAGGCAGCTCAGAGTGGCAAAAAAAACCAGGGCGGCAGGGGGCAGGAGCTCTCTCTCTCTCTCTCTCTCCCGGCTAGCTGCTACGTGGCAAGGATTTCTGCAGTTACAGCAGACACCACGGTCTCATGAGGCAGAGGAGGGCAGGCGGCAGAGGCAGATGGACTCTCTGGACCCTCCCGGCAACTGCTGCGAGAAAAACGCAGCCCGGGGAAACGTGCTCTTCCCAGTAGGAAAAGGGTTGAATCAAAGCTCACCCAGCCAGGAGAAGAAAAACAGGGCACAATTGGATCTCCTCCGGTCGAAGAGCAAAGAACAGAGTAACCTCTCTTTCCCCGTGTCCGACGAGAGAATGAGTGCCTGTTCCAACGGCTGGCTCGGCTCTTCCCTTACCTGCCCCCGCTTGAGCACCCCCTTTGTCTCCCACAAAAGAGTTGATAGCCCCCAAATCACCCGGCCATTTGTTGCTTAGTAACAGTGATGGAAAAAAAAATAAATTCCAAGGCATCTCCGAACGTCCAACATCTGTCCAACTTAGATATGTAGTAATCCACATTTAATTTGATTTATTTCTCTCCTTAAAATGAAATTTAAGGAGTAGGAAAGAACACAAGTTACATGTCTGAAAGAACTACACAAAGGAACAGATAAGGTAGAGACTTTTCAAGTCTCCTTTGACAGCATCTCACCATTAATTGCACTAAAAGTTACAGCCCACTGATAATATTTTACAAAAGAGTAAAAACGAAACACTCCCAAGTAGAGGATGTTTCAGAAACATCCTAAATAGCCTGACTTTCTCTCAAATTTGAGAGATTTAGTGAGCCAACACTCCAGAAGAAATTTCTTAATTCACCAGTTACTAGGACCTGTTTGTCCTAGTATTAATTAGATTTGAAAGGATGTCTAGAGGTCATCAGGGTTAACTTTGAGGATAGATACAACTTCAAAAGTAGCTTAAGGGCCAAGTCCAACTGAGTTCTGAATAGACTCTCTGGGACACCTGTTCAAGTAAAAGGTCTGCTGCATCTGCAAACATTACAAAATGTGGTGAAAAAACAGTAAGTCTCCTGTTAGCAACAATACTCTGCAGTCCTTCATTTAATAGGCATTAAGCATGAGAAAGAAGGAGAGGAAGTAGGTATATACACTACCTATACAGAAACACAACAATTTTCTTGGCATAGTTTAGTAATCAACTCAGTGTGGTTCAACGTGATAATATAATTAGCTTTTTCATTTCTACTCTTTGAAGGAAAAAGAGACAAAAAAGACAAAGCGTCTTTAAAGAAACCTGAGGACAAGAGATGCTACAGTATTTTTTTGCATCATTTTGCTAAAATAATGGGTGTTATAGGTGCCCAATTATGCCTAATTGAAAACAAGTAGCTAGTGATAAGTAAGAGTTCAGGGAGATATACTCTCTGTTACTGATGTCCCCAGCTCAGTTTTAAACCACCCTGACTACTGTAGCTATATTTGATCTTTATTTCACAGAAGAAGAATGCATTGCAAGTGAAAGAACAGGAAAGAATAAGGAATTGTGGTATAGCTGCATATCTGGAACAGCCTCAGAGAAATTGCAGACACTGCAAACATAAAACCACTGACTGAATTAATTAACTAATGAAATTTCACTTCTCAGTTCCATCTTTCTGCATTGTAATACTGCGTGCCCTTGAACTGCCACCTGTACTCACTCACAAGCCTTTTTTGCGGGAAAAAAAAAGGAATGAGACACACAAACGTACTTTCCATTATATATGTTATGGGCTATTCCAAATTATGCCAAATAGTCAGAATAGGGTTGCAAAAATATTGCAAAAACAACACTGAGATATATATATATGTATATACGTAATTCAGTAGCAGAAAATGTTTTTGCAGTATCATCAAAGCTATAGCCAAGCTAGTGGGTATAGATACAGCCATATCTTTATGCTGTGTGGTAGAATGGTTCATTGCTTTACACTATATATTCTGAAAGGAAAATTAGGGCGGTTAGTCATGGATGTTCTATGGTGGGTAATAACACCAGCAAACAAATCAAACCAAAAGGATTTGGCCCTCATTAAGGCAACTGAACCTTGTAACTGCCCCTTTCAGAAGAGTTAAATAAAGACAGCAAATAGTGGTAGAAGTCCACGTGCATAATTTCTCCTCTCCTTTCAGCTCATCAGAAGCAGTTTGAGCAGTTATAATTTTATGGTGATTAGAGCAGAACAGTCCTATCTATGCTAGAGCCAGTGACCCCCATTACACAGGAATGTGCATGCTGTGAATATTATGAAAGTGGTCTGGATTGCACAGGACCACCAGCAAGTGGATAGTAAATGGCAAAATGAATATCCAGTCTGAACTGAGAATGATATAGGTTTCTGTTTGAAGCAGTAGGAACTCAAAAACCCAAAAGTACTTGGAAAAAAAGTAGCAGAACTGAACTCAAGAAGGGTTTAGCAAAACTACTGAAGAAGTAAGTAGAAGTTCTTACAAATCAAATATGAAGGCTGCAACCACAGATTTATTTTTCAAATCCTTTCTCATAATGCAAACCAAAGAACTTGGTAAGACACTTGCCTTCAAATGTCTCCTTTCAAGTTCTGACATTTTTTCTGACCAAGTGAAACTCCACACTAGCAAGGATTGTGTTGTAAGGTGTCATAAGTTAGTAAAGCAATTAATCAGAGCTGATTGTATAGTAAATCAAGGTTGCATGGTGTTCTGTTCTTCCAGATCACCAGGATATCAGTAACAGTATTGCCAGTGAGTGAAAAAGTGGTAAGAGCTATATATAAATGATACATTTCCCAGAGCTCATATGAAAGCCATGACACTTTTGCTAGACAAACTGCTAGGTTAAAAAACAGTCCTTTCCTGGTTGTCATATTCTTTCTGAAAAATAATTGTCTGGTGAGTCAAAATGGCTTTTTCTGATTACCCGTTCATCTAATTTTGTATGTTTTTACAGAAATGTTCTCAGTCAGTAGCAGCATTGCCTAAACACAAAGCTGTATCATGCTGTTGTCTTGTACACAGAATCCAAAGGTTTTGCTTTTAGTGTCAGCATACAAGAGAAAGAGGATTTTCACAGCTGGTTTGAGTTGTATTTCTCGAGGTATATGGCTTTGCTTGTTTATAAGTGCTTTAAAATAACTACGTCTTTTGTCCATTAATGCTGAATATGAAAGTGTACCTTAGGCTAGGGTTTCACTGTGTTTTTTTCACCCCTGCACTCAAATGCTGAGCAGTGCTTCATTTGCCAAAAAACAGATGCTTCTTCCTGCTCCTCCTGTAGCCAAATTTTTGATTCGGATGGGGTTTTGCATCTGTTATACCAGTTATGGGAATTGCAGGAACTCATTAGCACTCAAGCCCTATGCCAGAAGACTTCCTCTGGGAAAGAGAGGAAAATGAGTGCCCCACAGATAATCCACAGCAGGAGGTTTCATCCCTTCAAAGATATCAAGACAGGTATCTGTAGTTCTGTAGCTATTTGTTAAAGCATTTCTAAAACACCTACTTTTTCTCCATAAATATACTTAGATTATCTGCTGCCAATGAAAAAGTTCATTGGGAATAAAAATATTGGAACATAAATCAGCAAGTTATTTTTAGGTGATCTCTTAAGGATTGGATTTACTTTAACATAAGTAATCTGTGTCCTGCAGATATGTCAAAAATAAACTTTGGAGGCTGCTCTGCAAAATTACACCATATGTACTGGCAAAGTTCTACTTAGATTTTTATTCCTTTTTATTGGCATCTTCACAGGACAACACCTTGCTGACATAAGAATATATCCAACTCCTCTTCCTCTTGATAAGGCTCTCTTACGGTTAGTATGGATACTGTCCAGGAATTTAATGCAATTGAATGTTTGTTGCAACTTTATCACTTCTTTTCAGGACAGATGTTTTAAACTAGCATGAAAAAATGAGAAAAGGAATATATTTTTTTTCTTCAGTTTTCTCCAAATTTATTTATGGCACAAAGGTGCTGCCATTTGGATGCTTTAAAATATAAATAACACATTTGCTCTCTTTTACGCTGAACAAACAGACCAAGGTCCTATGAAATGCCGGATATATATTCTTAGCAATTGAACCATTTCTCATAAAGGATCAGCAACCCTAAGCATTTTGTTCTTATTTATAATTAGCAGCTTTGCCTTTCCAGTCAATCCTATTCTACATGTAAACATCCCAAAAGTTATCTTCTCTACCCTTTAAGGTCTGTTGCTTGATACATATGAGATGTTTATTTAAATTTCAGTGCCATATCCCCATGGAAACAGGAATTACACTGTCATTTAATAAGTGTTTTTGAGAACAGTTGCCCAACCACCACCTCTTAGAAACCAGTTCATTAGTTATGCCACACCAAGAAGGGATTGCCAGTAGGTACTATGAAAAGTATATATGTTCCCTGTTCTAAGATGAAAGACATTGCTAAGCACTGAAATACACTGTCAGAGAATAAATAGGACTGCTGAAGAGTGACTGCTTATTTTCATACACACGCAGAAATTACATAAGTGAGTGATTGTGTAAAGCAGCTTTATTGAACAGAGAAGGCCGTTCAATAACAAATTCAAGAATTATTTCAGAACTTTTGCTGTTAAATGAGTGGCAGCATTTAGCCAGATTATTTTTGGTTTGACACTTGTGATAAGGAATTAACTTTGTTCCAGTCCTTGTAGCAAGTTTCTTCCACTTAACCCAACCCAAGAAGCCACAGGGAAAATGACCAGACATAATTCATACCACAGCCTATGAGAGGAGAGACTTGTTTAATTTCCAAACCCATCCTGCTTCATGTATTATTCCTGCAATTTAATGTAATGACTTTCCTAATGTTTCACTTGGATTCACTTCCATAAAGTGTCCTTTACTCACCCTTCCCCCAGTTTCCTGCTTAGAAATTGCATATTGATGAGAATTTACATGGATGAAATGAATTCCACTCCATCAGCTCTCGACTATTTGTGGGTGGTTTACAAGTTGTGGGTTAGTTGAACTGCAGATGCAGGGACACTGAGCTGGCTCCTTGCAGAGACAAACCAGGTCTGCAAGAATTCTAAGCTAATATACAGTGCTGTGGGAAGGTGGCTTTACAGTTTTCAGGGTCAAGTTGGCCCAGCACCAGTTCAGACACTTTACAGAGCCTAAACAAATAACACTTGGCCTCCCTGGACCATGCAGAGTCAACCAATTAACTCTGCATGGAGCTAGTCCAAACAAGTCTGGCATGGCTGACTTGGAGGGGAGGCAGACTTTGATGGGCACTGCATTATAGCTCATAGAGCTTTCTTTCTCCATGCCTCTGCACTGCTTTCCGGCACTGCTACTGGTCCGAGGGATTATTGCTAAGATGCAGAATGGAATGACTATACAAAGCAAGCATTAGTCTAGTGCCATGCCCAAACTGATATACACTGCTGGAGTGGGAGTCTGGGACAGAGACACCTGAAGGGCTCTGCTAGAGTCAGCTGTGGTCTACCTGCCTTGTTGGCTACACCAGACATGATATCGAATTTTATCTCAGGCTTGTTCAATTCTTTTGCATATCTCAGGCATCCTCATCCTCCTTACCTGGGGCCAAGTGATGATAAATTCCTTTCTGAAACAAGGCTGGGTTTTGGGGATACTTATTTGTAGCAGCGTACTTGGCAGAAGCTTCTGCTCTTGAGCTTCAGGATTGGTGGGAACAGCCCCAGGGCAATGCCCTCCGGACCTTCTCCCTCCAATATCTGAACTCTTTGCCTGAGCTGTGGTGAAACCCCATATATCCCTTGTGTCACCTGTATCCCCAACCTATGGTTATGCCCTGGAAGGCTCTCTATATGGTCATGTCCTGGAAAGGTGTCTCTTCTCCTGCTCTCCACTGGTCACTTTGAACCATGCGTCTTCTCAGTGGGTGCCCCCTGGTCCCACCTCCCTTTAAAAGACCCCTGCAGAGCTTCCACTTCCTTATTTTCTCCTGGAATCCCACAGCCATCAGGGTGTTTCCTCCCTCGCTCAGTTGGACCCTCAGAATGCCACATTGGATTTACAATAAACAGCTGTGATTCCTGAGAAGAGCCCTCTTAGCCTTTTATTCTCACCAATGCTAAAACACCACACCTGGGGTAATTCTCATTTCCAGAGGAACCAGCAGAAACAGGTCATCTGCAGTAGCAAGAACTCTGTGCTTTGGGAGAGTTGCAAAACCTTTGCAACTCACACCAGCAGGGTTAAGCTCGCTTATTGGGTGCTGTTGCAGCCTCAAGAGCTCCGGAAAAAGCGTCACTTAGTGACTAATGTTTGGGGAAGAAATGCTTTCTATGAGTAAAAAACCTAACTGTCCAGTTATGACATTGAAAAAGCAGTGAGTGGGACTGGACAGCATAGCATGGGCTACATCAGAGGTTTTCTGTGTGTTTTCACGCAAATTGGGAAAAGTCTGTGGAGCTCTCAGCCAAATTGTGCCAGGACTTTAAAGGGAGACTGCTTGTTAGCACAGACCAAAGGGGTCCTGACTTAGTGCTACAGACAGTGATGATTCTTGCCTGGGAATAGTTGTCTAGCACAGGGGTAACTTCAGGGGGGTTGCATAAAATATCTGGCTTCCAGGTGAGCTAGTCATTATGGGTCTGGAGCCTGTACAAAGGGAGCCTCTTTATCCTCAGCTTCACAGCAGGCAGTCTGCATTCTTCCATCCCAAATACGTATCCAAAGGCTACTCAAGAGCCATTGAAACTAACATACTGTTAGTTTTTGACAATGAGTTTAAAATGTTTTTGAAGAGCAGCACATGACAAGAGGTCCTTACTTTATACTGTTTCTGGAGATAAAAGGGTCGTACCAGAGCAGACCTAGAGAAAGTAGAACATAACCTGCTGCTTGCTGACTGCCAATGAGCACTACTGCCCATTTAGGAGTACCAGAACAAAAGAAAAACTAAATTATTAATTGCATGTGCTTGAGAAGAATATTAAAGATTACATCTTATTGCATGAAATTGTTTTATCAAACTCCACATCAACAGCTGTATGTTAACTTTTGAACTTTTGTGCTGGGAAACTTCTCACGCCTCACTTTTCTGTTGTAGTCTGTTTTCTGATAGAGTCTTCAGGGTACTGAAATGTTGAGACACCATTAAAAAACACCAGTTTATTCAAAACTAGGTTTGTAAACTTGCAATAAGTGAATGACGGGTCCTACAGAACGGTTGAAAAACCAAAATGACATGCTAGAAGGGGAAAGTTTACGTGAAGCAAAGCCTAACTTTAATTTAATTTTTTTTTTTTTTTTACTGTAATAGAGGCTGGAGTGTCTATCGTGCATATCCAGGGGAACAAGAAGCTTTGGGAATCTTATACTATAATGCTGAATTTTAGGCATTTCTGCAACACTGATATCTCTACATATTTCTTGAGACACCTTGGATCTCAAATGTGCTGCATAATATTATTTCTCCTTGTACTACATATATGTGACCTTAGAAAGTATCTCTGTAAGACAATCCCTTATTTTTGAATTTTGTTTTAGAAAACTTTCTAATGCGTTTGTTCACGATATGTGTAGAAGGCTTTTTCCTTTGTTGTGGGTGTATCTTAACTTTCCTTTGGAGTAAAACTTCCACCCCTTGAAACTAATGCACCCTAGTGCAAAAAAAATACTTCTAGAATTCACGCTTCTGGAATTGTCTGTTTTAGAATAAAGGAAATTCAGGGAAAACCCAAAATTAAGAAATGCCTTTGCGACTGATTTTTCAGTCTTGTTCTTCCAGCTTTCAAGAGAGATCCCTTCTCAACGTGTAATCCTCATGCTGACTGTGAAGAACTAGCAAGATCAAAGTGAACATCTGCTAAAGGAACTCCAAGTGAAGAGAAGGATTCTTTTGTCTGAAGCTTTGGCCAGTCTTTGTGCACTGCAAAGTGGGTGCCAACATCTCTAGAAGAGTGTCAGGGTGTAAATTCCAGAATCTCTCATTTCTTTCAGCATAGATTTTTCCAAAGCTGTGAAGATATGTAGCACCTTAGAGCAGAGAAGTATTAATACAGAGAAACTAGGGGAAACTAATTCAGAGAGCTTTTTTTTCACAAGTATTTTATGTGAGTGCTTATCAGTCAGAAGAGAATCCTAGGGCAAAGACTGTTTGTACTCATTTTCAGTCAGAGTGACAGTCTTATTTTCTGTGTTTGAATATGGTAGGAATATATTTTCTCTTGGTATTACAAGGCCCTTTTCTAAGAAAGCAGCAGTAAACTTCATCTGACGCATGTTAATGAAGTCCTTCAACAGAAGACACACTTCATAGGCTATTCCCACCTCACTTTAATTCAGCTCTCAAAAACAAGAGGATGAAGAGCTATGCAGCCTTTTTGTGTTTGCAAAGATTTATTGTTAAACTTTGCTTTCTAAAAATATAAAAACATGACAAAGATGGAAAAAGCCCCTTCCCATGTATGGAGTTAGTTCAGTTTGGCTGCCAGATTTTGCTCACAACACAGGCCTAATGATTTCTCTTCCTCCAAATCTCCTCTTCAAAACAGTGTGATACCCCATTAGAACAACTAATAAATGATGTATTTCACTACCTCCCATTGAAAAAATGGGGAGGAATGAGAAGACTGTCAGAGAGCTTAAGGAGTACTTTAGAAGTGTTTCTATCTGCATTGAGGAGTAGGTATTTCCATCTTTCACAGAGACTCTGAATTGCTGTAGCCTATTCAAACTACTGTAAATAGATGGAATGCACAGGATGAAGTTGTCTAGAACTACCAGAGACACACTGCACATTTCAGGAGATAAAAGAAGCTACTCTCCATCCCCACCTTGAGCTGGGAATCAATGAGGAAATGTCCCAGGGTGTGCTATCTCAAGGAGCATCTTGCTGTATGCTGCTTATCCTCAGCTTCCTAGAAATGGGCTTTGGTCACACACTGAAGGGAAGGAAGTTCCTTTGCTCTTTTGTCTTTAGGTGATATATGACCTGCAGTCATTGCAGATACACCTACAGTATTTTCGATTATTGGTAGTCTGCAGTAGCAGGGAGCCAAGCATATGCTGACAGAATATTTTATCTTTCTTAATGTGTGGCTTTCCCCAGGCCGTTCCTATCTGTGCGATCTTAGCTAAACAGCTACCAATGTCTGAGATAAGAGATATAAAGTAGCTTAGTTAATTCCAAATTACCTGCAGACACTGTGCTTCAGATTTACTGTTTGTGATCATTCTTCAAGAGGAAAGGGAGTAAAAGCAGTTTTTTGGATGTTAATATATATCTTAAAAAACTTCCCCAAACAACAAACAACAAAGACTGGAAGAGATGCAGGTCACTGAAAATTGGTATTGCAAGACTCTTATGATATAAAGCTTTTAATAAAACTATACGGTTGCACTTTAAAAGCAATTAATTTTGTCCTCCCTATTTGAATGAAGAGGAATTCCAGAATCTCACTGCTCCAATTTTGCAAAGTCTTTCTTTAACTCCCAGAAAGAAATATTGTGTCATCATCATCCAACTTAAATTTGTATTTTCTTTCCTTATTCTTGTTTCTCAGAGGATATACTGGCTGGTTCTGGCTGGGATGGAGTTAATGTTCCTCAAAGTCGCCCATATGGTGATGTGTTTTGGATTTGAGACTATAACAGTGCTGATAACACAGCAGTGTTTTGGCTATTGCTGAACAGTGCCTCCACAGCAGTCAAGCTTCCTCAGTGTCTCCCACTGCCTCCCCAGTGAGGAGGCTGAGGGTGGATAAGGGGCTGGGCAGGGACACAGCTGGGTCGTCTGACCCTAACTGGCCAGAGGGATATTGCAGGCCACATAATGTAACAGTCAGAAATAAAAGCTCAAGGAAATGAGAAGAAAGAAAGTGACATTCATGGTTACTGCTTTTGTCTTCATAAGTATCCACTACCTATGCTAAGGGTCGGCTTTCCTGGAAATGACTAATCATCTTCCTGTTGGTGGGAGGTAGTGAATGAAAACCTTATTTTGCATTCCTCTGCATGCAGCTTTGCTTCACCTATTAAACTGTTTTTATTTTCATGTACAGTTTTTCAATTTTCTTTCCAGTTCTCTTCCCCACCATAAATTAGTGACTGGGTGGGTGCTCATCTGATGGCCAGGGCCAACCCACTACCAAGACAGCCAACAACAGCATTCTCTTACCCTCTTCCAAGCTTTATTTTTCTAGCTCTTCATAGAACTGGAACATATTCAACCATTTTCTATATATTCCATTTTGGACCCTTTCTCCTGACTACAAACTGCCTTTTAGTTATTTATATATTTATTTATTTATTTTCTTTAATTTTTCCCTAGTGAAAATATTTCCACTGATACTCTCCTGGGTGTAGTTTTCTTTTTCATTGCATTGTATAAATCACGCTTAGGTCCACTAACTTTCTGATTGCTACTCCTTGTGACTGAATAATGCTCAGTGTTTCTTCTCTGGGCAGCACAGCTGAAAGAAATGGAAAATGTTGATTGTTTATGTCATCAGAGATGTGTTCACACTACTAAAAGTCAATTAATAATTTACTACTATTTTGTGTTAAACTGGCATAGACGTTGAAGGAAAACATTTGCACTTGCTCAAACATTTTGAAAGAACTATATAGTGAGGTCAGGATTAAAATCTCTGAAACACCAGTGGTACTTTGGAGAGAGCCAAGTACGAACTTTTAAACTGTGTGCTTCAGATTCTTAACTGTCAAGTTTTGTGAAAAATGTTAAGCTTAGAGTGGATAATACAAATCTTATGGTGAAGGGAAAAGTGTCAGTGGCTACTATGAAGCATAATGAACCACAAGATGAACCATGGCTGCTTAGTTAACGGGTCTGGACACTTGCTTTCCATGAAGAAATTGACCTGGGTATGTTGTCTCACAAAATTTATAGTATAGTATGTACTTCTGACAAAATATAGACTTATTTTGTCATCCTTTTCCCCCCTAGTCCATGGAGAAAGACAGGTACTGCTAAGGCAGAGTTCACCTCACCTAATGTAAGTGATTAAAGCTGTGTCCTCTTTTCTTTTTAGGGATACAGGGTTACATCAGTTCCAAGACATGACCTTAATTCAGCTCAAAATTCAGACATATATATCTATAAATATTTACTCCATAGACATTTAAGTTAAGTTATCTGAATCCGGAACTCCTAATATTAGGTAATATGAATACTTCCTTTGGATTACTTTGCCATCAGGGAAGGGCTTTCTAAACAACCTCCATTTCCACCTTGCTTTTCTTCTAGGTTTTATTAGACAGTTTATTAAGCTTAATTTGGTTTCTTTTCAGGTCTGAAGATAAATCTGATTTTTTTGACATATAAACATGAAATGGTGAAGAAAGGACTAAGAAGACCAGATTTAAAGTGAAAACATAAACTTAATTCCCTCTCTATCTTCCTCCAGCTAAGGACATTTTTGAGTTCTCAATTCCTGGAACATAAATTTTTCTTGCCCTGTATTTTAGTTTTTTAATTACTTTTTATCAGGGATGAACAGAATTTCTGTCAAGTCAAGATATTTTCTTAGTTAGTTTAAAAAAAAAAGAAAAAGAGGGGGGTCATATACTTTGGAAAATTACAGAAAGACAGTTTATGGGCTGTAGCAAGTGAGAACTACTGGTATAAAATGACTATCAATTACTCATTTTCAACCAGCTATCTCACTGGATTCATTCTACCTACTATATTGTAGTGCATTTATCAACTTAATTCAGGCAGTTAGTCATTCAATTTTCTCATTTCATTATTCTGTATAGAGAGCAATTGTTTTCGTAATTATGGTAATAAACTATATTTAGATCTGATTTAACCTCCCACGACTTTAGGCAACTCAGTAAAGTGTGTAAGCTGTTATCCTTTCTGGTCTTAGTACAAATGTTCCATTTACACTTGGGGGAAGAAGAAATGGGGCTGTCGGGGAAATGCAGACATTAAGAGGCATCAGTGAAAAACTTAAATCCAGCAGGTTGAGTGTTGGCCATGACCATTACCACAGAGAGACATAACTGATTCACTGTTTTAAATTCCTTTTCTGGCAAATCTGGCACTGTTTTCCTTTAACACGCTTCTTGAAATATAGTTTAAATTTTCCTAAAGTTTTACTCCATCTTCTAGGTTGAAATTTTGGAAGACTTTGAGCTTTCACAACTTCTCCTGATGTTAGTAAAAATTACATAGAAAGAATGTTTTACAGTGTAACTCTAGTGATTTGACTTATTTGAATATAATTTTCTACCATTATTTTTATGAGGACGTGTTGGGTCCAAAACCAGGATAGAAATCAACCATGGCAAAAGGTCAATCTCCTAATAATGTACCTGCTACCTCTAAAAGTACCCATAAATTGTCTGCTTAAATGGCTGAATGTACAAGAGAAATTTAAAACTAATTTTAAGATTCATACCGTCCCTTGCAATATGCTAATGAAATACTATAAAAAGCAAATATCAGAGTTGCAGTCCTCTAAAATGACAGTTTCTGCTTTGAATCAAAAATACCTTTGACAGTTTTTGTTCCTTCTTTCAGCATCTTGCACTTAATATCTCTCTCCCAGTAATTATTTTGTTCTTTATCTTCTTCTGATTGCTTCCAAACTCAAGACTTGTTTTATATGCCTTGAGATTTGTATATAGTTTTTCAATGGAAAATGTATTCTTAAAATGTGTTAAATGTGCTATGAGCTTCATCCCTGACCTTTTGTTTTTCAGCTATATTCATTGCATACAGTCCCTTGGATATTGCTAGAGTGTATATTTTCTGGTTTAGGCTTCTTTGTTCATCAACATTAACCTTCTTTATTTCTGGTGTATTTTTAGCTAGATTACATGCACAACCCTTGGGCATACATTAATTTATCTTTGAATGTTTTCCATTTCCCTCTGTGTCTTTTATCTCTATTGATTTATCCTATTTGATTTCATCCTGTGCTTTTACATTCTTCTGAAACTCACTCTTTGAAATTTAACATCCTTCTTTTTTTTCCTTTTGTGGTTTTACCTGTGTCCTAATTACCACTCTAATTAGGTTATGAACACAATTGCAAAGAGCCCTTGCACTTCTGCAATCCTGTTATATTTACCACATGCAGTCATAGCCAAAGATTGATTTTTTTCTCTAAATTCTTCCTTTTTCTCTACTGCATATATAGTATAATGCTGTGCCTTAACCACAGAATTAAAACTATCTCTTGATTTATATACCTTGTGTAATGAGCCTAAGTGTACTAATCCAGAACTTTAACAATATGATATAGATAATTTTGTGTTTACAACTCCTATATATTGCTTTATGTTTTTTCAAATAAAGACTATAAATTTGTCTAGTTTTGCTTCTTTTTTCTCTAGCCTCATTGCAAAATACAATAAATGACGTCTACTGCCACATTTTCAAATAACAAGCATGTTCACACTTTTCTTAAGAAAAATATTACAATGCTTTCTCCCTTTACAAATTTCTTTGTATTGAGGATTTAAAAAATTTGTCTTACATTGTTATTCAAAATTTGTTCTTTGTTCCAAATGACACTTGCATGAAATTTTTGTCCTCTCCTCCTCTTTTGACTTCATAATTTATCTCATTTTTTTACACCAATCCTTTGTAGACTTTCACAGCATTCATCTGATCAATCTGTAATTAATTTTATCATACGCCTTTTTTATTTGTATGCACCTGAAAGTCTATGCCATGGTGACAATGTCATTGTTATTGCCATGTACAGACAAAATAAAAAAAAATTCCAGAATGCTCTGGAGTATTGTACAACTTTAAGGTAATGACATTCAAGTTGCAGTCACTTTTGCCACCATACCTGTAGGTAAATCCAAATACTTGATGTTTGTGTACAAATTTATCATAGAGTGATTTGGGCTGGAAGGGACCTTAAAGATCATCTAGTTATGAATAACTACAATGAAAAAAACCCCACAGTGTTTTGTCTTCATATTTGTTTCTGCCTCCTCATTTAAGCAACTTTCCCTTGCTTACAGTAGATGGTTTCCACAAACACACTCTCTTGCTGTTCAGCTCCTTCCTACTGTTATTTCTGGTTAATGCACTTAACCCACTCGTTTGTCAGTTCTTTCACCTATTACATCTTTGAAAACCAGAAAGGATTTAAGGAGACTGAAGATTTTCTAATTTCATATCTCTATCATATTTATGACTATGTCCAGGAAATGATCGTGTTTGTTAGAAAATTAACCCATTGCATTTTGTTTTGGTTTTTGTCACCAAGACCTATAGATTCTGAGATAAATGGTCAGATTGCATTCTTCCGATGGACACCAGCTTTAACCTCACAGTTAATGATGCAGTAACTTCAAAACAGTTCACCTAAAAGTTCATTGCCATCTTTACTTTGCAACAATAAATTGATGTCCAAGAAATACCAAGAATCATGTGAAACCATGTAGTCTCTTCATCGCAAGACCCAATCCAGTCCAGTAGTAAAATATTAATACTTGTTCTTTCCAGTGACAGCCTTGTTGTCTTTATTTCCCTTTATTAATTGCTGCAGTAGGACTGGGGCCTGCATGTGTGTGACATGGCTACTTGTGCAGTGACCTCCTACAGCATGGTGGGGTAACACTTGGTGAAGAGGGAAGAAGGCAATACGGTGCAGGTGTGACTTCTTCCTTGAAATCCTGCTTACAAAATTTCAGTATATTATCTGTCCACACCACAACAACTGCCCCCACTTATGTTCCCAGAGCTTCAGTGCAGCTGTTTCTGCACCATGTTCTGAAAAATTTAAATCTCTAATAATTACATGTGAGTTAGACTAACAGCCATGTTACTTGCATGCATTTTTGGCATGAATTTTTGGTCCACATAACATTCCTTCTTGTATACACTTGTGGTTATTTCTAGGAGATTTTAATTCTCTATCTCTTCAGGTTTCTCTCGCAGCAGATCACATCTTCAACCACCACATTGACAAGCAGATGAAAGTTTCTGTCTGTGGCTTGGTATCTATTAAGATCTTTCCTTAGCATCTTCCTTCTTTTTCTCTTACTAGCTCTAAACCCGGGTACTCTTGATCTTATTCATACTGTGCTCAATTTTTCAGATATTCTTCCTATGAAATGTTTGTTCTACACACCAGGGAATGTGATAGCTCAGTTCATAAGCTCAAAAAACTATACTACTGTCCAATACTTCAGTTAATGTAGATACTGTATGTACCCATACTTCTCTGTAACTGTCTTCCCTTAGATCAGCATAACCTGCCCTAGTTGCAAACTTTATGTTTTAGTAAGTCTGAAGGCATACAGTTTGTCACACTACAACTCACCAGGTTGAAGTAAAAAAAAGAACAGAATATGAAGCAATCAAGAGCCTGTGAAGAGGGTCCTCATCACACCCAGTCAGACCCCTGGTGTAATCCAATTAAATTGAATAGTTCACAGGAAACCCCAGAGGATTAAACACACTTACCCAAGCAAACCCATTTCCTACCACTTGAGGGGCACAGCTCTGAAAACATGCATCTCATTAAGTCCCTAAAATGCCAATTAGGGCTAAAGGGTTAGAGCAAGATAATAAAACATTATAGAGATTCAGCAAACTCTATCGCCTTATACCTCCCTCTTTCCCCCCAGTCAGTGCCAGCTGTTTTCTAATTAACCCAATGGTAGCAAGGTGTCCACAAGAGGATATCTACTGATTAGCCAAAGAACTCCCTTTTCTCAATGCTATTAGGTCTGTGCCTCTAAACTCTGTTTTACAAAAGTCTGCGGCCATCACCAAAGTTCTGTCTATACAATATGCAACTACAGTACCTATATACAAGTAAAGCCACACAAATTCCACTAAAGCAATCAGCTCATGCTGAGCAGTAATAGTAATAGCAGTAAAACTGAGATCAAGGCAAGCATCAATATTCTCATTCTCACCCTTTTCTCAGCTTGTATCCTCTCTTCTCATCTCCCAAGAGATTTTTTCAATTCCTTTTCCAACATTGGAGTGTCAGTCAGATTCCTTAGGGAGCAGCCCCAGGGTGTCTGAAGAACACCTCAGCATTCTGTCATCATCTGTTCCCCATCCTGACCAGAATCAATTCTCAGGAAATCATTTGTAGATAAAAATATTTGAAAATGCAAGCACTCCCCCGCCTTTCCATTGATTTTAGAATCATAGAATCATCAAATAATTTGGGTTGGAAGAGACCTTAAAAATCATCTAGTTCCAACTTTCCTGCCATGGGCAGGGGCACCTTCCACTAGACCAGGTTGTTCAGAGCCCCATCCAACCCAAAATGGTTGCTCAGAGCTCTGTCCAACCCTTGAACACTTTCAGTGATGGAGCATTTTTGGAAGCCGGGGTTTAGTCCTGGATCACTAAATGGATTTAGTCCATTTAGGGGAGCAGTCAGTGGAGGTAATAGAAGTTATCATTGCAGAGAAACTGCAGGTACCCTGGAAAGCCATTTAGCAAAGCCAAGGTCTGGAGTGCCTACTGGAAGTATGCCTTGAATCGTTAGACTCTTCACTTAGGGGTCTACAGTTATGGGGGACAAATCAGTTTCAGAATATAGGCATAAAAGCTGGTGTATTAATGTGCCTTTAAAGACTTAGGTATATAAAATTCACATTTTATATGAAAGGGAGAGAAACTCATATGCCCAGCCTTGGTATGTTAAGAGGCATATTGATAAAACTAGTAATAAGATTAATTTTATCTCTCTTAATATTGTTTTTATTATTGTCTGTTTCATATCCTAAAAAGTAATTTCCTTATGCTTTCGTAGAAGAGAACACAATCTTCAAAAATTGCTTATTATGACTAGAATACCTAAGCATATGCTGACTTTTTTTGAGCTGACATAGAGAGATGATCTTTTATCCACAGTTTAAATAGTGAATTTGAAAGAGTATTTTTTCACCCTGTCTGTAGTCCTATCTTCTAAGATATCTTCTGAAAACCTATCCTGAATCACGGGCAACCACTTTTCAAATAATAATAGAGCTGCTTTTCTATGCTAAGGTCATTTTACTTTGTGTATTTGATTGTAACATCCCCTGAAATTGTATATGCCACTTCTCAAATAACATTATTTTCTTCCTCAGAAGCGTTATGACAAATCCTGATCCAACGTCTTTTCAAAATGCAGAATTCCAAAGTTGGTGTATGTAAGTCACCTGGAAATGACAGTGATAGAGAAGTCATTTTATGAAATGCTGAAACGTACTCCTACTATGAAATTTTCATTCACTTGACAGTGTTTGGAGGCTGGATAGTACAGTATCTTGTATTGCTTCAGACTTGTGTACAGCTTCAGCATACCCACAGATAGCTCTAAATTTGAAAGCTTTATGTTGCTGTACACTAGACGTTTTAAGTCAAGATTTTGTAGCACTAAAATTAAACACCAAATCAGTGGGGAAATCAATATACTGGTCTAAATGTAAAATTAGGATGTAAGAAAGTTTTGGGATTTTTCCTTTCCTAGTGATATTCATTATCTACTGATAATTTATCCTTTTCTATTTACAGACAAACAAAACTAAAACCACATGATATCTTCTATTTTCAGTGTGAAAATCAAGCTCCTATTGCTGTTAATGATAACTATAAATTAAACATAGATGACAGTACTTTTGTTTTTAATAATTCCTGGTGCAGTATATTAATCTCCATAATTAAAATTCAGGTGCTTCAATACAAAACTTCAGTTATGATTTCTGTCCAAGAAGCAAAAAAGCAGCACATCTTAGATCACAAAGTTTGAGATAATTTATTTGAAGACCTGAAATTTTTCAAACTTGATGCCAGATGTAAGTCCAGATATGTCTTTAAGACTGTGCTTCTTTTGCAATGAATGTCTTTTAAGACTGTGCTTCTTTGGCAATGAATGGCTTTTGTTGCACCAGTAACAGTCCATATAACTCAACTTCCTCCTGTGTAAAAATGTTATACAGTGTGCGCATAATTTCATTCTTGTTCTATAAAGGCTTGTTTTAAGATTTTTCAGAGCAGTTATATCTTTAAAAAGAGCAATTGATGTTGTACATTTATTAAAGGGTCACAACCAATCTTAAAAGTTGATCACAACAAATCTGAAAAGTTGAAATTTTGTTTTTGTTTAACTAGAAAACATTTGTAGTTTTCACAATTGATGTTTAATAGTCATAATGCTATAATGGAGTTTTGCCTAATATTATAGATACTTTAAGAGAAAATTTTGTTAAGAAATTAAAAACATTTAAACTAGAAATGTAAAATAAATAAGGCTATAAAAAGGATAATAAAGGAAGAGGGGAAAGAAGTAGAGAAGCAACTCAGCAACTGACACTTCTATTTAAATTTAAGCAACTTTTAAGTAAGATGAAACATACAAAGAAAGCTAGTTTGAAAAATACTTCAGACAAAATAACTGTGTGGGACCTGCAGACACAGTAAGTAAAAAGCTCAAAGATGGAACTATAGTTGTTCAGCGCATTTATGAAGATCAAATTTAAAAATTTTCTTTATGAGTCATACGGTCAGTGAACAATGTAAACTTGAATTAAACATATAGAGGCATTTGACTTGATGCTACATGACACTTTAATTAAAAAATTAAAATTATTTTAAAGCTCTGCAAGAGATGTTTAAAAATTACTAAAGATGGCTAAATGATAGGTCTCAAAATGTCAATATAAATTGAAATTATTCTTGTTCATCATCAAATCCTTTCAGTGAACTCACTCAGGGACTTGTTCTCGGCACTCGGATACATAATGTATTTATCCAAGATCTTTAAGAAACTTTAAAATTATTACTGGTATTGTAGGAGGAAGACCAGGGACAGGATGAATGCTAAAAAAGAAAGAGGCTAACTTGCAGATGAAGCAATTTGGGACTTGTCACTAGAGCAAGTAAGAGTAGCAGGGCAGGACATGCTGTGGCACTTCCCAAGGCCAAGAACCTGCTCTGTCACCTGGAGAGCCTTTTCCTTCACTGAGTGCCAAGCAGCAGAAATGGAAAATGATTTTTCCTCCTGACCTGCATAGTTAGGGTGTAAACCTACAGCTAGAGACAGAGAAAAGGTCCTAAAATACATGGTTTAAATGAAATGTATTTGTGTTTTATCTACATTTCTTTGGAGGCTGGAATATTATTTTTGCCTTCCCAGCTTATATCCCCTGAAGAAGAAGAATTGTAATGAACAGCAGTGCTGGCCTAAAATAGAAGGGAAAGGATATATAGCTTTTCTCTATAGGAGCAGCCTACTTAGTTTCAAATGCAGATGTATTCTAAAGAGTGTAATGGTCTTACATAAGTGTTTGTATACATTGCCTCTGTGTTTTTAAATTTTCTGATATTTGCAGTTGTGTGATTAACATAGAAATAAGTCATAAAACTACAACTATAAATCAGCAAAGCTCAGTTTATGTAAATATCAATACTTAAAACCAGTGTTCAGCATCTGGTAGTTTAGTTTTTTCAGCAGTATGCAAGCTTCTCAAAAAAAACCATAACATCTTTAATGAGAAAGCATTGTAGGGTGCCATTTTTTCAGATCCTTGCATTTGTCCATTTTCCTTTAATCTCAACAGAATCAATAATGTTCTATATCTTTTTTTATTCTTTTAAACTAAGTCAATAAATTGTGGGAAGTTAAAGACCAAAAAGGAGGCCTGATGAAAGTTACAGTTGGAAGCATCTTTAAGTGTTCAAAACCAAACAGATATCAATTATTTTCTTTCTAAACTGCTACTGTCATTACTCCCTTTCCAGTGTTTAGGAAGTTGTTGGGGAACATACTCACAAACTAGAAACAATTTGTCAGGAATACTGTAAGAAAGACAGTTTGGTACTGAAAACAGAGCAGAGACTACTATTAGAAAGATGACTGTTACTGTGAACACTTCAGTTCAACTTTACAATAGAATAAAAAATGTGTTAAACCTTCCCTCATTGTCCATGGGAGTCAAGAAAGATCCTGATCTCTCAGCCTGGCCCAGTCATGCTGTCTGCCTCTGGATGCTCTGCAGGGATCAGATGCCAGGGGAACAAGGCTGCTCACTCATCCCTCTCTGATCATTCTGTGATTCTGTGAAATTAGTATAATTGAAAGGTATTAACTAATTAACAAATGGGCCACATCCCTTTCTTTTCTTATTACCGGACTCTCAAGAAATACTTCAGGTCAACCATGAGAACAGCTGGTTTCTGTTTCTTTCATCACTTGGAGACAGATCTTTTCGTTTCTCAGTGGAACACAGCTCTTGGTGATATTTCAGTTCTCAGAACTAGCATGGCTCTGTTGCAGTGAAAGCTTTATGATTGCCAAAAATGAGAACATGGTCAGGTTAAAGTTGGATTAGCATGCCTGACAATTATGACTACAGCAAAGCTGTATTATTTGTGAGAAGTTGATAATTTTATTCTCAGGATTATAAAGAAAAAAAAAATAAAACCCCAACAAAAAACCCCAACTAACAATTTTCTCATAGGAAAGACATACACATGCTTTGCTGGAGTGACAGATGTAAGTGTGAGATTAATCAAGCAAAATTCAGCAGTCACATATATATAACACATTAGTTCTGGTTTAAGATCAATATTTACCTATAAGCCTGCTTAATAACTTTAACATTGGTAGTTTACTTTTAATTTAAAACTGTCTTACATGAGCCTTCCAAATATTACTTACAATATATTGATACATTTGTGTCAGATATAACCAGATTCTAAATAGCTTTGAAAATATTTAAAATCTGTCCTGTGGATTTGTCTAACAATTTTAATGTTTCTGTACAATTTTAATGTAATTGAAGAGCTTAGAATATGTGCTGCATTAACATGAATTTTGACTGAGGTCACTATATACCTAATTTTTCATTATAATGATCACACAATAGACTGCTATAAAGGCTCTGCTTTGCAAAGCTAAAATGTATCCCTTTAAATTTATTTTATTAGACAGAAAATGAATTTGTAAAATTCTTGTCTACAAAGCAATATCAGCATTGACTTCTTCCAAAAGACAGAATGAAAATCTACACTATAGTAAGGTGCTTTGCAATTGAGACACTTTGATCCTAAACTCCTTGATCAAGTGAAAATGTTTGCTTCTGTTGTATATAAGTAAAATGTATATGAGTATTGCAGACAGTTTAAAGTTGAATAGAATTACTTGTATGCTCAAATATCCTCAAGATGGGGTCCATCTGTTGTGAAATGGAGACTGAGCAGAGATTGCTATATGAAGATATATTTCAGTTACAAATTTAATTTTTTTTCAACTGCTGACTTTCTTTAGAGAAAGAAAAGTCCCAAAACTCTAATAAATACCATTAAGAATTCAATGTTTTAAAGCCTCTTTAGATAGTAAATCAACATCGGTTCTCTTTGCTCTGAAATCAGAGATTATTTGAGATGCATTACCTAAGGGATTATTTTCTGTCTTTAGCAGCTGGATATATTTTAAAGTTAGATGCATCTGTTATGAAGAGTAAATTCACATAGTTCTGGATCAGAATGCAGAAGATGACAACAAAGTGCTGCTTTAATAGATGATCCACAGGAATCCTAGTATCAACAGGCAGCTGTCACATTTGCATTCATTTCTCATACCCTGCTTGGATTTGAAATGGATAGCTGCCAAAGAGAATAAATTTGCCTTCTTTCTCATCTAAGACCTTCTCCTGGTTGGTAAATAATATATTTTCATCAGGAAAGCATGAATATGTAAAACGCGTGAAAAAGATAAAATATGTATTTATATAATCACTCATAGCTAGGCCATATTACTGCAATAAATTATCCTGTTTGGTGTAATAGTGAGAATAAAATGATGATCATAATGAACAGAGAGGCTATTATTATTACTGTTCTTACTGTTCTGGCACAATGATCATATTATTCTCATTTCAGTCATATTTTCGTCAAGGCAGATGCTGTAATAATCATAAACCTGATGATGCATCTTGTGTTTTAGAATGAACTTCAGAGAAAAAAAAGGCCTGTCCAGAGGATAATAAAACCAGCAGATGACCACTCATCTTTCCCCTTAGAATGCTGGGCCACTGATAACAACCTGACTTGCAGATCTCAAATGCCTTCGGGTAAAAAGTGTTATTGTAGTGAATGGGGTGGTACCTTCCAATGTCAAGGAAGGACTGGGGATACCCTATATTTGCAGATGTTTGTATCAACCACGACAAATTAAATTTTTCTTTTGGATCCTTGATTAGAGTACTTCAACATTTTTGCAGGCTGTATTAAAGACAACTTTGCTTTTACTTTTATTACTTATTTACTACTCTTACTATTTATGAAAATCCCGCTCCACTGCTAACCAAAACAAGAGGTAGCATGATGGTTAGTAGTGAATAGATAAGAGAAACATAGAAAAGCCTGGGCACACCATAAACTGACATTATCCACCTGAAACTGGTCATAGAGTGAGAGAATGACAGAGACTTCCAAGAGCAGAGTCATGACTCTTAGGTTTCCCAAAAGACTTGTGTACAGCTATTCTCACTGGGTTTGTTCTAGTGAGAACCACAGGCAATCATGGTCTTAAGGCAGATCCACTTCTGAAAATTTTCGGTGTACAGTAGATATTTGACTCTCTGCATAAATTGTTCCTGATAATATAGTTGTAGATATTGGTTCGGTATGAGACTGGAACTAAGTGACTTGTCAGCATATTGTCATAAAAAACATTTGTTATGGGAACCTAAAAATCTGAATAAAATCTATCTGTGCAGAGTTTACAATGCAAGCATCATATACCAAGGACACCCACACATCCCACTGAACTACTTTTAAATAGGAGGAACTGTGAGTATGTATCTATGAAAATTTATGTCAGAAATTTGTTACACGGATAATAGTGTGGCCAAAAAGTAATTTCAAGGTATTTACCAAGCACGCAAAGCCTCATACCTTACTACTTGCTACAAAACTGGAATACAGATATTTTATTTATTGAGGCAGGGATTGAATCTTTATCCTCTTGATCTGCATATGAAATTGCATCAGTAGATGTTATACAGTCTGACTGCAAATATAGGTGCTTTAACACCTCACAAGGAGGGAAAGCAAAAAAGCACTGAGCATCCAACATTTATCCTAAGTCTTATTTGTGAACTGATAACATCATGAGATAACTTCTGACTGCTATCCTCAGGCATAATTCGATCGCTAATTATTTTTCTTATTACCAACATTTGCAATTAAAATCTTTGTAATTAGAACACCATGTTTTTACAAAATAATTTGCATTTAGTTAATTTCTCATTACTTTATTTATTATCTCTCTTTTCACTCCCTCCCACAAATCACAGTGAGATGATCTCAGAATGTACTTTCAGAAAAGTTTAACTGGTGCTTCACTTGAAACCAGTCAAGAACCATTGGTTGCCAAAACATGCAGAACTTCTTGTGTGTGTCTCTATGTGAATATAACATTAGTGAAAGTATATGAAACTCATCCTTCAACAGTATTACCCTATCCCATTCATATTCTTTTTGTCAGGAGATGAAAAAATTAGCTTTCATGAATGAGAAAGCAACTATTGCAGTTCAAGTGAAGGATAAGTGTAGATAAATAGGAACAAATTAAGATCTTGACAAGAAGTGAAGAGGAATGACATTAAAAAGCCCACTGCATCTAGGAATACTGACATACCACTTGTAGTAAGTGGCAAAAAGACAAGAGAACAATTTGTGATCATTTTAAGCTGTAAATTTATATCTGGATCCAAATTTCTGAAAGAACAAGGACATTTGCCCTTAAAGGTTTTGATCAAATAAAGAGGAAGGTATACAGAACTCATTTCTGAAAGATATTCAGCTGGTGCTGAATTGTTATGATGTGCTGACTCTTAATATGGTCGCAGGAGCACCAGCAGCTATCTCTGGAAACCTTCCTATTGTACTTCTGGGTCCACAAGGACACCAGTGATTTTCTTGCATCCCATTGATGCCATCTGTTGAGTGCAGAGGTCCAGTCCATTGCAGCTGCCCGTGCCATCTGCTTTGCACTCCTAACATGTGACATGTTGGGCAGATAGCAGCCAAGCACGCCGAACTGCACTGCATGAGTATTTCTTAGCTCCCGTTTTCAATATGCTTTCCCACCTCAGCAACATGAATTGCCTTAGATGGCTGCAGTCAGCTGGTGAATCCCAGCAGTGACCACCAAGCAATTTAGAGTAATTGTATTAGGACAAGTCATCATTCTTGGATTTACTATTAATTGAATTGGGTGTTACTTTTTGAAATCGGTTTATTTGAGAGAGGAGGCCATGCTCCAACAGGCACTGTGCATTTCATGTGGTTTAAGAAGTGGCCTTTGGTTTTGATATGCTGGACTTGCACTGACTTAACAGGAAGTAATTCTTTTGCAAAATGACAGCATATGTGTAGACTTTATTTTCTGTGCCTAGTTGGCATCTAAACTCCAGACAGATTTTGCTAAAAGTTTTTTATTCCTCCTGCCATAGGTTGTGCCTTCATTCCGCTTGGATTCATAAACGCCAATCATCACTTGTTTGATTAAAAAAATTCTGATATGAAGTGCAAAGTAATACTTGCTGACCATCACAAAAGAGCTATCACTTCAGGTTTTGCAGTAATTCTCCACTATAATAGCAAGCATACCTTCTTATCCGATGGAAATTAAGTAGACCTTTTTGTGCATTTATTTTTGAAATGTCTACGAAAGGCCTATGCCATACTTTCTCAGTGAAAAACCACACAGGGAAGTTTAAACACTGTGTGGAGTAAACAAACAGAAAAGATATGGGAAAGTTTTATTTTTCTCCCTCTGAGATATTTCAATGACAGTAGAAATACCTTCATTTTGAGCAAGCTTTTACTTGTAATTTAAAGGCTTTCTGATTAAACAGTTCAAAAACCTTTGGAAAAAAATAATTTCAGGCTTTTTATAGAAATCCCCAACTTCAAATGAAAAGGCTTTCCCTAGTACACAAAACTGCCAAAACAACTGACCCTCTAAGTTACTGGAAAAAACACTCAATTTCCACAGCTAACCTAAGAAGACTGACAGCTGGCAATCTTTCAGAGGCCAAACACCAGATTATATCAGAGCTTTATTAGGTGGGGGCTGAAGAGATGCTTCCTTGCAAAGGATCCTTTCGCTTGGCATTCACTTATTGTTCTGTTTTTGCTGAATTGTGGTACTTGAAGAGACTCACTGCTTTTCTCTCCCAGGTCTTGTTCAGGAGGCTGTAGCTCCAAACTTCACCATCCAGAACCTGCCTGTGCCAACTCCTTGGTGTTAGGTACAAATCAGTGATCTCTGCAGCAGGCAGTGGCAGTATGAAATGGGAGGAAATTTCTATCTTTCTGTTTAGAGTTATTCTTTTTGAAGCCAATTCATTGGGATGCTTTGCTTACTCAGATGTGAATAGATGAGCAAATTTAAAGCCAGATGCCAGACATCCGTGTTTGTGCAATCCACCTGTCTCTGCTGCAGAAACAAGGATAATGGGAAAAACTACCAGACTTAGGACCTTTAGCATTGGAAATACAACCTCTAACGAAAAGTACTAATTGACTTGACTTTGGCTCTAGCTGGGCTACTGGTACACTAAAAATTATATAGTTCAGTCAAGAGAAAGTAAATTTGCAAGAGATTTTGAGGAAAAGAAGTACGGACTGTCCTTTGTATGCTTGCAGGAGAGAATCTTCAGGTTCTGTGGTAGGTGAGGATGTAAAAGGTATAGAGAACAAAGATCCAGTTCTGTTCTCCTCCTATTGTAACTGGGAAAGGGCACCATCATCAGATTTGCAATCTATTTGCAAATAATGGTCAGTAGGGAGGCAACCAGGTGATTATGATATCTTGCAGATCATGCTATATCAGCTTTCAAAGACCTCGTGGTTTCTACACTTAGTAGGAAGGGAGTCATACAGGCATTAGTACAGCTCAGACAGCAGCACAAGGAATGGAGAGTGAAAAGATGCTAGTTCCTGCCAGAAACTAGATTATCTTTATTTTACATACTCATCTTCACAAAACTCATAATTTGCCCTCTTTTTTTCTTTCCCTGGTCAAGCAGGGCAACTCAGGAATGTAGTTTGGATCAAATGAATAGTGCAAGCTGGGGAGGGAGAGAAGTGCAGGCAGAAGCAATTACCTTCTGTGGCAATTGCCTCAGGAAAAAAAATGACACTGGGAAACAAAATGAAGGGGTGATAAATAGCTTACAGTAGTGGATCTACCCCATAACAGGATACAAATCGAGTGATTTTTGACATCAGGGAGCCAGTGAGACAGAACTTCAGCCTGGGGCAAATGTCCTGGCATCACACTGCAGGAACACTACAGGGATGTGTTGTGCCTCTCCCTTCAGCTGAAAAAATGTCACTTATGGCCAGACCTCAGTGAGAAAATGCTCCCACATCAGGAAATAAAGTGGTGAATGAACCAAGACATGAGCTAGTTTCCAGGTCCAATTCCTCTCAATAAGAATGGAGAGACAAGGAAAAAAAGAAATGCTGAGTAGACATCACCTGAGGGAGACAGCAGCAGCTCACTGTTGTGGAGGGAGAGGAGTCAGACGAAGAATAGAAACAGGAAAGCTAGAGAAGGCTGGAAATTTGTACTAATATGTGAGATGAAAAGTGAGAGAAAAACAATCAAAATCTGTGCTGCCAGACCCATGGCCACTGGGAGGTGCAGCTCTTGGTCACTGCTTGTAATGAAATAGCAAATGAATCCAGCAGTATCTCTGTGCATTGCTGTTAATGGGTGAAACCCAAAACCTGACCACTTGCAATTTTGGGCCTCCCAGAGTTGTCACTAATCTGTACTATTTTCACTCCACTCAGCCACAAGACATAAGCACTCATTGGTTTTATATTTCCCAAGTACCCAAAAAAACACAGGCAAGCCAAAGCAATAATTTAGTTTATTATATGGCAAAGGTACACTAGTCACTTGGGTCCTCTCTACTCACCATCCTTGGCAGTATTTATCTAATTTTTTAGATTTTTTGAGATAAAAAAGATTGGATCCAAGCTATCAAAAAAATGTAGCACCACAGATCTTTGGGGAAAACAGATGCAGGAAGCCTTAATTTTAAGTGCCCAGCTAAATGACCCTCAAATAACAGAGAAGGTGCAGTGGGTAAACATTTTTCTTGGTCAGAGATGTCAGTCTTGCCTTTCACACTGAACTTAGCAACTGTTCCTACCTTTTTGCATCCTTTCATCTGCCACGGTCCATTACATGTGTACCCACCTGCCCTGCACAGACTTCAGACAGCACCCTCAGCCATACATCATCCTCAGTGGAGAAACTCGTGCAATACCACGCTCCAGGATAAAGCCAGTTGACTACTGATCAAACTCAAAACCACAAAGTGCTGCTGCATTGATTTAGCAAATATGTACATATTTATCTATCTATCTGTTACATGTATGTTAATTATGCAATAATGCACACCAACTTATTTTTATTTATGGACCCATGACATACTAATTTTATAACACATAGTTCATTTTAAAGAAGTGAATTCACAGGTAAAGTGTATTTGAGAGGCAGAAATATGTTTGATATATTACACACATATGAGAGCCCTATACAGCCCTAATCATTCTGGTATAATCTCACAGCTGGCCATGCTTTGAGCAGGAGGTTGGACTAGACCACTTGAGGTCCTTCCCAGTTTGGGTGATGCTGGAAACCAGACAGGAGGCAGCAGAGTTGTTCTTATCTTTCAATACCTCATTAATTTGGCAAGGATATATTATAATTTCTGCTTTTGAAATTTACTATGTGTTGTCATTGCCTGTCTTTGAATCAGTCTTCACAAAGATAAGATAACAGCACCTCAAGTGAAAATTAATAAAAATACACTTAAGCAACCAAGTATGTCAGTGTTTTTGTCCCAGACAGATAAAATTAACTTGGGTGAATAGTTTTGTAAGCAATTTCAGTTTTCATCCAGGAGAATAAGTTTATTTAAGAACCCTTTTTTTTGGTATTTACAAGTATCTCAGTCTGATCACTGCTGCAAGGAAGGTGTTCAACTCTCTGGAAACACAGTTCTTAGGTGGAGGTGTTGGAAGATTTTAGAGCTTGGGCCTGGGTCACCTCACACAAAGTTAGGTACCTAATTAAGAGCAAAATTGAGTTTGGCTGCCTGGATATCAAAGGGATTGAGAAGCAGCTCAGCTTGAGGTAGTAATATGGATATACTTCTATCCTGACAGAAGGTGCTGTCAGAATCACCAGCATATGTGCCTACCATAGATCTGTACTGGAGGTGGGTATTTTTAATGTAACGCAAGTAAGAGAAAGTAAATTTCCTCCTGAGCCTGAGCCATTGAAGTAAATTTAGAAACAAATTGTAAGTACATCATATAATAACATTAAATTAGTATGTTCATTTCACGGGCAGTTAACCTTTATGTCTCTTCAGTAATTGATCGCTTTAATACTTTGTTAATATTATTAGTTTCATTAGTTTATGATCTTTTTTCTTACCTTTGGTCTTTTATTACATTAGGTGTATAAATTTTCATAGAATTGATTAGTCACAAGAATAAAGTTGTTATGCTCTAATACTGTTCTGTCCTTCATGGAAAGGAAACAGTTTTTCGTTACATATCTCTCTTCACAAGGATAACTGAAATACACTGATTAGTAATTAAATCAGTATAGCTATGCTAGCTCTGCCAAAATATAATGATTTATAGTTTTGGTCAAAACAAGAGCAAAATGAAGCTATTTTTTATAGTTATGTTATTAATTAATAAGGCTGTATTTCAATCTTTCCACTAATGTGTCACGACCTCTAAGTATCTCAAATTATGTTACTTAGTCATGTGTGAAGAAAGACAATTTGATGCCCTATAACATGTAATATTTTAGACAAGAAAAGAACAGGTGAGATCAAGCATTTCATACCATATGGTTGTGTCAGAACTCAAAAGTGAATGAAACCCTGAAAAGAATCTGTAAGGAAGAATCAGCTAGTCCACTTAGTTTCCCAAATAAAATGTGAATTTATAAGCATTTTGAGATGTGAATAAAATAAATTTTTCAGGTAAAAAGAAAGGCACACTGAGATCTGCAATCTGTTTCCATGGCTTCTTTGTTTGTTGCTGAATTTTTTCTTATCATCCAAGGGGTCTGACTGGCTTAGTTAAATTTTGTTAACTGCTTTGACTCATTTAACATTGCTGCTGTCTAATATTGTTCCCAAATTGCAAATGAGCTTGATCCAACACCCACTAAATTGAATGGAAATGTTCCCAGTGGCTCTGGCTGATACTGGAGTAGTTCCATGGTTTGTATCATTTATTAGGGCATTTTGTTTGGCATGATTTGAGAAGTCTGTTGATAAATTCACACCTTTTTATCTGCATTAGGTTTAGCATACCGAAATTCTGTAATTACTAGGAAGGTCTGTTAAAAGCCTGTAGAAGCTTAGTATTATTGGAAGATTAATAATATAATAGTCTTTAAAATATATTTGTACAGCACACCTAAATCTAGAACAATCTGGTAAGAATCAAATTTCAGAGCATACTCTTTCTTATTGACCCTTTCAGCTTAGTGGACATTTTTCAAATCGTCTGACATGAGTAGTGACTCAACTTGCTGCAACAACTGGGTTCAGTCTGGAATTGTAATTGGGTTCAGACTGAATTTGTGACTGGTCTGCACATTATTACTCGATTGAAATCATAGAATCATACAATATCCCAGGTTGAAAGAGACCCACAAGGATGACTGAAGTCCTATTCATGGCCCTGCACAGGACAGCCCTGAGTCCCATCACACTACACACACAATATTGCTTTATTGGCCATCAGAGAATGATCACCACAGTTATATTAACTGAATTTCACTTATTTTATATAAAATATCATTTTAATGCTGCTTTTCCTACTCTAAATAGCCCAGTAAACAAGATGTTTCTTGGATTCTCCAGGCAAAAAAATCCTATTATGCAAATCTACCCACTCCAAAGTAATTTGTGCTAATGGCCAGTAAACTTATTTGAAATATGACTGATTTAATTGACAAAATTAAGCCTATTACTTCTGTAGATCAATAAGGGTAGCTGCTCCAAGAAAGTCAGAGTCTGTATGTAATACAATTTAGACTCTGGTCCATAAAAGTTAATTTAGAGAAATTTCTATATCATAAGAAGGGAAAAAGCCTTAAATGTATACATTAAGATGTTTGGACAGTGGCCAATATAGTGCACAGTAGCTGTCAATATATGCTGTGGCTATGGAAAACACTTTTCAGTTCATGTTTGTAGAATAATGTGTTTCACTCAGGGAGCTTAAGCAGCAAGTCAACTCAGATGAGCTAAATTGCTTTATATGAAGCTTTACTTTTTCATTCAGACTAAAAGAGATATTAAACATTTCCAAACATTATTCAAGCAGCTTCTTTCTCTTAAATTTAATCTTGTGCAGATTACTGATGTAATTTAGCATTAACAGATTTTAAAGTGAATGTGGAGAACAGGTGAACAAAACATAATTGATTTCATTTGCACTTTTTATGACACTTCACTGAATTCAGTAGACTCACTTCTTGCCCATAAATTTGGGATCAAAATCACATCCAGAAATACAGCCTGTATTTCATTTGCTAATTTTCAAGGAATAGGCTCACAAATTATTGAACTTACATAGTAAGAAAACGATAAAATATCGAGACTTAGAGGTATGGATTTGCTTTTTTCTCACCTCTACAGACATATACAATAGGGTTGTGTTTTTTTAAATAAATGTCATAAATGTTCCAGCTCACCTATGCTACATGCTCTAGGATGAATGCTTATACTTAGATCATAGTGTTTTCTGAAAGAACAAGTAAGAAAATAAGAAAAATTGAATTCTTTTTTGAAGAAAAAATATGAAGCTTTGGCTGCTAGTTTAGAAAACTCTATTTTAATCTGGTTCACTCTTAGGAGTAACTAGGAGATGTTAAACCTGAAGTTACTACAGTGACTGGGGAACAAGGCAGTTGTTGTCATTGGGAGTTGATTGGCAAGGACAGAGAAAATGAGAAGATGCTGCAGGAAATTGGGCTTTTCTGCATTAGAAATACATCTATTATGGGTGTGGGGAAAGGGTGTTTGGTGTATGAAAATTTCCCTTTCCGAATCACATACTGCTTTATTTGAAGATGCAGTTTACAGGCAATATTTAATTACTTGTTGATCCCCAGGGGGAAGGGCTTACATGTCGAAGAATACACCTGGTGCAGGTAGCTGGGCTCTCAAGCAGCAGATTGAGATGCAGATTGAGCTCTGGGTGGGAGCCCGAGACAAGAGGCCGGGAGCCACCAATCTTTAGGATAACAAATGGCATGAAGATGGGTGGTGCCAGCCAGATGAACAAACACTGAGAGACACAGCAGGAGCTGAAGGCTCAGGAACATGAACAGGGAGAGCCTCGTGCGCTTGGACTGGGAGAAGATAAAAACCCGGGGGTCCTTTGTTCAAGGTCCCTCCTCAGAGGACCCAGCTCAGACTGTTTCTGTGGTACTGTGCCGGGAATAAATGGCTTTATGGAATGAGACATCTGAGACTCTGTCATGGGAAATCTGGCCTGATGGTGTGAGCGGAGTGTGTGGGGAGCCAAGCGGGGCTTCCATGAGGTCATTGGGGCCCCCCACTGGGAAGGGGCTTTGATCCCAGCACTCACAGTCTGGCCTTGGGAGTGTGACTGCCAGGGAGCCTCGTAAATGGTCAGAGTGGGGAGTTTCCTCGATATATAGGTGTCTGCAGAATTGGACTAAGGACGGACAGTGAATGGGATGGAAATCTAGCCAAAAGTGTTAGGACTACAGAGTCACATATGCAGGCTTGTGGGTAATCAAATACGTCTGGAATTCTTGTGCCAGATCACCAGGTCCAAAACCATAAACCATCCAGCTGCTGCCATGAACACAGAGACAGCTAACAGAGCCCTAACATGTGAGTAAAGCCTGTAACAATACAATTAAGTTCATGTTTTTAGCTTTCTCTTTAACACCCACAAAACCCAAGCAAAAACTCCCATAAAATCAGAATATAAACCTTGAGTAAAAACCACATTTAACTCATGACTGTTTCTAAACTTTGCTTGTCATTGCTTACAACTTAAATTACCTCAGCATTTTAAATAATACTCACCACATTCCCTGTTCACAACTGTACATCCATATGCTCTGTAACCTCAGCTATAGATGGGGATGTACGGCTCATATGGCTGATTCCATTTTCTTGGAAGATCATGCGTACACATGGAAGATGATAATACAGGATCTTAAGGAGATGGATGCATTTCCTATTTCGAGCTGGTGTTCTTAAAGACAATTTCTGTCTCATAACATTACAGATACCTCAGTAAATAGGTCATCTAGCCTCAGTTTCTAAGTGTAAGTTATCTCAGCTAAATCTTACCTGTTACAGACCAACTACTAATGGATTCTATGTGCTAGCTATAGCACCTGCTGCTTAGCATCAGATAAAACACTAGTAGCTTGACCTTCCAGGAGGTGGAAAGCATTGCTGGTGTCCTAGGCATTTGTACTGGAGAAGAACCAAAACAGGGCTAGATTTACTTACCAGTTTGGGGTTCTTCTCAATGATTCTGCTGCTTTTGGTGTTTTAGCTTGTCATGATATGGTGAGATGTAAATGAAGTGTGCCTAACAAATACAGACCGTTGTCCTTTCTGGAGCATGTGTGATGGATTTCCTAGTGTGCCTAAGTGCCATGAAGATACCGGGTTTTGACATCTCCAGCAGCATTTATAATAAAAAAAAATTGTTTTTTTTGTCAAATATTGAGGTACATGCATAAACCTAAAATAAATTATCTGGGTTGACTTTGTATCAAAAGCCTTCTAAGAAGACATTTAAAACAATTTAATGATGAAATCAGAAAAGTCAAAGGATATCCTGTAATAACATTTTAAGTCTTCACTGGTAATTTTTGCCATATTGTACAAATCTTCTCTGCTGCACTGTGCATATACACATATGTTCCGTAAAATCTGGAATAAAGCAGCTTCTGCTAGGAAGGTATCAGCCAGGGGATTTCTGAGATATCAGAGTTTTGTATCTGACTAAAGTGAGTAATTTCTGCTTTCCAAAGGTGAAAACTAGGAATGATATCTAGTGTTCACTAGTCATTAAGTCTAATGCTCCAGTTTTGGAGCGTAATTATCAAAAGCAGTAGAAAACAGTCCAATTATTGGAACTATTATTTGTACCAATTTATATATGGATATTATTTTATGATTTTGTGTTCTTGTGATTCAGCTGTAGAAAATCAGAAGCTCTGAGCTGATCCAGAGACATTTGACTGAATTAAGGCATCATCTATGTTGACTGATAGGACCTTCCCTGTGAAAACCTCTTTGCTTTATAAATTACACTTAAATCAGTATGAGGATGTTAAAGCAGAAAATAAACTCTGAGAAGTCTCTCATTATGCTGTACACTTAAGTATTTATTATCCTAAGGGACATTACTGGTCATAGTACATTTTATTGGTTGCAATAGGTTTTCCTGATAATAAAGAACAGATTTTTCCATTATAACACTCTATAACAAGCACTGAAGAGCAGCTAAACTGTGGTAACTTAAATCGAGATCCCTGTTGTCCTGCCTGTGCTATTGCTCATGATATGCAGTTATCTGATAGAGGTGTCTTCAGCTGGAAAGGCATTTCTCGGGCCACTGAATCCTTTCCTGTTGTCCTGTGCTCCCCCATCCCTGATTAAGATAACACTGTAATATAACATCTACTCCATTTACCTTCCAAACCACAATATCACAGCCCTTCCAAACACCCTATTATAAATCTATAAATCTATGACAGCAGGAGACAGCGGAAGCCACAAGCTATAATGAGCCATAGGGGAACTCAAGGTCATCACCCATGTCCAAGAGGCCTTCAATACGAGACACTTTGCTAGCTGACAGCGGTGGATTTGGGATAATGCGTCCCCTAGAGAAGGCAAGAAAGGAGATGAGTTCTCATTGTCTGATATAATCTTCTTTCCTCAGTCTGTTAACCTTAAAATTGGAAATATGGTAAGGTGGCTTCAGATCAGGCTAGCTGTGAAAGGACACAGGGCAGTGGGCTGTGAGCAGACAGATGAGCTCCACCAGCTGGAAGCCAGTCAGAAAGGAAACGCACTGGAAAATTTTTTGCTTGACAGACTGCAAATTAATTAAATAGAAGTGTTGTGATCCAATTAAACCTTGTCCCTTGCATTCTGTCCAGGTACCCATGTGCCTGGCACAACAAATGTGAGAAAACCAGAAGAGCTGATCATCTAAGTATAAATAAATTTAAAAAAATATATAAACAGAGAAGATGTCAGTACTACATTTGAGCTGAAAAAGGAGTAGAAAAAGAAGGTGAGGCAAGTCTTACATAATGACTTCTGAAAGGAGTAGTAGTAGGAATCATAAAAGCAACTACTCCATCAGACTTTTTACCTGTTGTGACTGTCCAAACACTTTATCTTGCATTTCAGCATTCATTCCATAGATTTTTGTGCTAATGCATTTACACTTTCCTCCAGGATTTCCCCCCTTCTTTATCAGTGCCAGTCGAAAGTTTTAAAAACTTCATTTTTCTTGAAAGAAAGATGCTTCTGTGTCATGGTTTAACCCAGCAGGTAGCTAAACACCACACAGCCACTCACTCACTTCTGCCCCCCAAGCAGGATGAGGAGACTGTTGGGGGAAAAAAAAAAAGAAGTAACATCTATGGGTTGAGATAAAGACAGGTTAATAGGACAGAAACAGGAGGCAAATAATATGAACAACAATACTAATATTGCAAAACAAGTGATGCACAATGCAAATGCATTGTCTGAAGAACTCCTGTGGAGAGAACTCATCACCTGCTGACCAATACCCAACCAGCTCCCAAGCAGCTGCCACTGGCCAGCTTTTTCCCAAATTTATGTTACTGACCACGTTACTGACCATGATGCCATAAGATGTGGGATATCCCTTTGACCAGTTTGGACAGCTGTCCTGGTTGTGTTCCCTCCCAGCTTCCTGTGCACCCTCAGCCTGATCCCCGGTGGGATGCTGTGGGAAATTACAGTCCTGCCCTCTGTGTAAGCAATGCTCAGAAACAATAAAACATCCCTGTGTTGTCAACATTATTTCCCTCCTAAAGCCAAAACACAGCACTATACCAGCTGCTAGGAAGAAAATTAGCTCCATTGCAGCTGAAACCAGGACATTGTCTCAGTTTGGGCAAGGGTGGATTTGACTTTCAGGAATATTCACAATAAGCTAGCCTTCAGCTTCTTTTTGCCACCTTATCTTTACACTGTCTGCTCTGGACCAAAAAGATACACAAAAAAAGCCTTTGGATAAGAATGCCTTCTGACTCTGTAATGAAATGACGCTAGAATAGCCTGCAATCAGCATTGGTGAAAAAAGCCACCATCAATGCAGAAAAACAGTATCATGTTTCAAAGATTTTCCTAAATCTGGATGCCTCAAAGCAAAGACCAAGTACCAGTGAAGTTAACAGAAAATCTTCTCTTCATTTCAGACACTGAGGAATGTGTGTATATATTTTTATATATATCTGAGTTTTCATATTCTTTGGGGAAGAAGCATGCAGGAGGGTACAAAAGTCGACCAACAAATAAAGTCTGATCCTGGAAAACAATAGCAGCAACATTATGGAGGGTAAAGGTAGGGCTTCTGGGAGATCCTTCCAATTTTAACACTTATGTTGAGGAACAAATCACTTTGGACCTGATTTTGAAAGTCATATTTATTTAGCCTGAGGACCCTGATCCGTACAGTAGTTACACACACCAACAGAACTATGCTGACATTAATATCTTCCTTAACACAGACCTTAATCCACTAAAACAACAGGAATTTAATGTGACTTAAGAACAGGACCCTGTTTTCAGAACAGTTAAACAGTTATATCTACTTTGATTCACTAAGGATTGAAAATGAAGCTTACTTTTCTTTCAGCACTCTGTGATTTTGTTTATATTAAAAAGTATTTGTTCATCAGAAAATGAACATACCTTTTCATACTTTGCATTTATTGTAAAGGCTGGAAGGCACAAACACTCTAATGAAAATAATTTCACTGAAGTCATCCAGCTTTTTAGGTACCAGTATAATTTCTTATGTGTGAGAGTCTCTGAAATGAAGAATAAAGTAAGGGCAGGAAATCAAAATAAACAAAAGAACAAATATTAATATTAGAATTAAAGTACAATTAAACCATTTTTCAAATCTAGATTCTTTTCCAAGCATGATTCCAAGAAAAACATCACAAAAATACTGCTCACAGGAAGGAATTAGATAGTTGAGATGAGGAAGGGACATAATTGGTATAGTCAAAGATTGAGTGTTTTGTCCTAAGGGCATGAAGATTTATAGTCTCCTAAATACCCCACTACTCATCTGATTTTGATGAGACACTGTTAAACACTATAGCAGGTGAAGAGTTCTATCAATACATGTGTTAATCTGGCCCTTGGGATGTCTGAAGAATTCCTGTTGAGAGAACTACAGAAATACCCAAACTCATGGAGGACAATTATGAAGGTTTAAATAAGATGTTAAAGATTTCTGGGGGACAATTCCCAGCTGGATGCTGAACTGAATTTCAGTGATGGTAAAATGCACAGAAGACAGACTGTTCCATAGGTGGACAGTGATGTTTTTACATTTTCATTAGCAATGACAAAGTAATTCACCTTTAGTTTATAGAAAGTTATTTAACTACAGAAGAAAGAACTCCTGTCTTGCCTGCACAAGAATAAAAGTATTTTCCTCTGAACATAAAGGGTGTGCCTATAAAAAATATCTAAACTGCATGTCTCTCTGCTCAGTAACTACACACTAAAAGATATAGCATATAATATAGACACAATCTCTTCAATTATCATGGCCTGATCAATGGGTACACAGCTCCTCAGGGGAAATTCAGAAACATAGGTAAACTCATCTTCTCAAACAAGTAGGTATGAAACTTTCTTGCCACGTCAGTTCATCACATAGGGTTGGATATTTTACAGAAAAAACATGACTATTTTAGAGATATTTCATGCTTTATCAGAAATAGTTTTTCTCTCTTTTCAGTCAGAAGCTAGAGTGACATTTTCAGTCTAGTAGCATATCAATCAATGGCAAAACTGAATACATTATTTAAAAATCTCGCTCATATCAATACAAACAAAAGTAGTATTTTTTGTAAGTGAAGAAATAGAAAATCTAGAATTTATAGTTTTGCAATTCCCAAATATTGCACATTCATATTTTTAAATTATCAGAATCTTTCTTGAATGGTTTCAAACTGAGTAGACATGAAGCTGGCAGTATAGAAGCCAGGCTGGTAAACACGGCAGATTTTGCACTGAGGGTATCTTTCCTTACATTTTTAGTCTATACCACTGAGGCACACTCTTGGATGCCTTAGGTGGAATTTACATATTAGTACATTTACAACCTAGACTGATACTGATGCAGTTGTTTTGTTGGGTTTTTTTTTATTATTTAATATTTTAAAGTAATTTTGTACCTCATTTTTGCAAACCAAATTATCTTTGTACAGCACAGTTTACTTTCCAGACTCATGTTCTCTTACTGAGAGGCTTCTCTGGCTTCACGGCTCAGGTAGTGCTGCAGTGAAAAGCCCATTGAGGATGGTAAATGCTGATGGAACCTGGTCAAGGAGAGCCTTTGGCAAGTGACTGTCTGCCTTGCCTATATGAGATGGATGTCCTTTATGAGATGGGTGGCTTGCAGACTGGATTGGGGAGCAATGCTGTAAACTGTCCATAAAACCATAGCCCTACTAAATCTGCACAGATAGATGATTTTTCTCTCTGGCAGTGGTTGTCTTTCTGTGGAGTGGAAGCACTTACAAGTAATTTCATTCATGTGGAAATGTTCCTCGACCTCCACTTCTATGCAGAGTTATGAGAGAAAAGAAAAGGAGAATCATACCAGACTATGAAAAGGCCCAGGTTGTTCAGGGAACACTCAGAAACTGCCGATTACCAGTGCCTTATATTTCTCTGTTGATTTCAGATGAGAAAATGGAATCCCATGTTGTGCATGAGTAGACATGTTATCATAAATTCCCTATTTTTTAAAACAACATCAATGATAATCCTAGAACAGGATTCACTAGTTGGAATTTAGTATTGCATTGAAACACAAACACAGTTTAATAAGCTTGTCAGCAATAGCTGTTTTTAGTTTCTCCGTAGTGAACATTTAAATGTATAGTTAAATTACTACTCATAGCCATAGAAAGAATGTCTTTATTATATGAATTTTTAGAGCCTTACAATAAATTGCTAGAGGTGAATTTTACACTAACACTATAAAAATAAAATGGAAAACCTCTAAAGTTCTGCAATCCAGAAAATATATGCACTGTTATCACAGATCTCAAATGCAACTACAGATAATTTTAAACACACAGTAAGCATCTCCTTAAGTACTTATATTTTAGGGAGCATAACTGCTCTTATTGTAGTCACAGAGTAATTTTGCTTTGAACATTTGTGTAGGTAACCTAGTGCTGCTTACAGTGATTTATTGAAGCTGGATTGTTTTACAATTTGCAACTCATTAATTCTGTATATAATTCCAAATAAACAAGGAGATTCTTGTGTAGCTATTTAACTCAACAGCAATACATTACTGTAAAATATCAGCTATCAACAGTTGCTTCATGAGTAGCAGAACTAATGAGGTCAGGGTGCCTATTGGTTACTTTCTGGCATTTCTCTATACACCACTGTGCGTTGTGCTGTGTTCCACATCCTCAGTCTCTGTCTCTCTTTTTACCCCATCACTACCTGTCTGCTGAATTTAGTTGAAATTGGTCAATGGATATTCCATCGAGGTACTGCTGAAGGCTGACCCTGGTCTGTTATTATCACAGGAAGAACCCTCAAGGGAATAAGATATCACTAAAGTAAGCCAGTGTTTGTAGGGGCTTTTAAAGTTTTAAGTACTTAAGAAGAACATAAACTAGAAAGTAAGAATCAAACCATAGAATAACAGAACCACAGAACTGCTGAAAAGCACCTTGAAAGGTCATCTGGCCCAACATTTCATGGGAAAGGAAGCCTAGATGAGATTACCTAGCATCATCTCCAAATATATCTTGAAAACCTTCCTGGTGAGGTTGCTCCAATGATTGATTGTTCTCAGCAGAGAAAAATTCTTTCTCATACCAAGATAAAACCTCTACCAGTGCAACTTGTGTCCACTTCTTCTTGTTTACTTCATGTGACTACTCATGAAGAGAGAGTGTCACCTTGCAGGTGAAGATCCTGGTTTAAGGGTATTTTTAAATGTTTGAAGTTATTATTGTTGTTAATCTATTGCATAATTTTAAATTTGTTTGCAAGGTGAAGGAAAAACTCCCCTTAGATCAGATTTCTGTCAGACATTTTTCTAAATGAGTGAGTTAGGGATGCTATATTCTGATTTTCAGTTGATTCTTTGAGATATGAGTAAAATGTGCATGGTCACTGAAACCATTAGAGCCCTCTAATTCCTTACATGATAAAACTGTCCAGTTTTTCCATGCATGCTACCTCTCGTTTAACAAAGATGTTGAGGTATAGGCTGACATATCACTTCTACATTTTAATACTTCTTTTATTTTGAAGACTGATTTTCTTGGGCCATCTCACTATTTTCAAGATATCCTCAAATATTCCATAAGATATCCATTTTTTTTTAAGCCACAGGTCTCTTCTACTTATGTTCAGTAGCACAGGACTGTGAACTGGTCCTGTCAGTTTTGAACCTGTTCAAATAGCAGGCTTCTGACCATCCAGTCCTTACACAAACATAATTTCATTTGCAAACTGGATAAGTGAAACCAACACCACAACTGAATGGAAACAGAAGTAAAAATTTGAGGACTACGACTAGCTAAAGAAAGGAAAAATAATTCAATTCTAATGGATAACATAAAATACTTTTATTTTTAATAATAATATTAACACAGCAATAAATTGAATGCGAGTGTACTTCAACACGCACTGTGCAAAATAGAAATAGGAAAAAAAAGGCAATGCAGGCTTCCTGGCTGCCATTCTCTAAAGAGATTTGATAAAGAAACTGTTGGTGAAGGTAGGAAGACATAAATTATGTAGTCCAACAACCAAATGTAATATTTTGAAAGGAATATTGATGCTATTAATTTATTTTAAAAACATTATGAAGTGAGGAGAATATATACAAGTGGACTTCAGACACAGAGAGGGTGTGAAGTGATAAAAAAGAAATTAATCCAATGAGCGGAGGCTGAGGGAGAGTTGAAGAGAAATTGAGATAAACACATAAACAGGTAGTTGATTAAAAACCATGTTGCATCAGAAAATATCCAAGAACACAGGCATATATTACATGTTGCAGTTTTCTATGCCTAGTACATGAAAGAGTGTGGGAGGTCCATCCATGAATATCGCTGCCACCTCCTACTCTAGCTCCACCTCTGATGTAGGAGGCTCTTCCCTGGGGGAAGATTCTATAGGCGGGACCAGGGTTTGAAGCCCACCCTTTCTTCTAGAAAGGAGGTGTGCCCAGAGCTTTGGACCTACCCACCCTTCTAGAAGTCTTGGTTGAGTTCAGTGTTTTATCGGTTACTGCTCATTGTACCCTCCTCTCCATTGTTTTAATTGGACCCTGAATCCCTGTACCCTCCCCTTGCTCTGTGCACTATTGGTTATCCCCTCCAGCTCCTCCCAGTTCTCACCTCCGTTTTAACCAGCTGCACCCTGTCAGCTCTTGGGAGTTCTCCCTCTGCTACTCTTCCTCCCAGATCCCTTCACCTACCCTGATAATAAAGGAGACCATGGGGAAGACCCCCTTCCACAGCCCTTTGCCTCCTCTCCTTCTTATTACCGGGATGCCTGTTATTAGCCGCTTATCCCGGCTTATCAGCCGAAGACGCAGAAATAATGAGAGCCGGAGTCCGAGTCATTCAGAGCAAAGGGCGGAAGGGGGGTGAACCCAACTTCGTTTAATTCTTATATACACTTTTAGAAATCACAGATCATTGGAGAAAGTTAACACTTCCGTCTCTAACTATATTGGTTACAAGAAATGTCCGTCAAAAGGATCCGTGTCCATGGGAAAGGAATGTAAAAAAATAATTTTTACAACAACATAGCTATGTTTACAAAATCTCGTCCTTGAAACTGTCTAACAGAGAAAGCTAGCTATTTTACAGTGAAAAGTGGGCAACACCTTCTTCCAACTGTGCCTCATCTGCTTCTCACCTCGGGCCACCCCCTCTCTGTGTGAACCACCCACGCGCATCTCCGAAGCAGCGGCACCAGGAGTGAGCTCTCAGGCATTCAGGGGTCGGCGTCTCGGCTGAGGGTGACCAGGATAGCCAGGCGATCTACTACAAAAGAGGTTCCATCTTCTGCCAGTGGTGATGGGTGCAGCAATACAGCTCTGAGACCAGGCTTCTCTGGTGTGGAAAATTTAAAACACTGGAGTGTGTCCAGCAAAGGGGAACAAGGCTTGTGGAAGGTCTAGAAAACAAGTCGTATGAGGAATGGCAGAGGGAGCTGGGGTTGTCTAGTCTTGACAGGAGAAGGCTTGGGGGGACCTCATTGCTCTCTACAGCCATCTGAAAGGAGGTTACAGCCAGGTGGGGGTCCATCTCTTCTAACGTGTCTCCAGTGAGAGGACTGGAGGAAAATGGCCTTAAACTGAGACAGGGGACAATCAGATTAGATACTAGATATTGCGATCCTCTGGGGGTGGCTTGCGACCGGCCCGTTCCTGCCAGGGCCAAGGGGTGCCGGTCCTTCCCCCCACCACCCGGCAGCTGCCGGCTTGGCAGGGGCTGTCCCCGCCCAGGGGAACAGCTCATTGGTTCCCATGCCGGGTGCAGACAGCCGACTCACTGGCCGGCGCCCCTGTCAATCATTGTGGTCCTCCGCAGTGATTGGCTCTCCCGACTGCCCTCCCCTCACCTCCATTTTATAACACGCCCTGAGCACCATTTTGGCCGTCTTCTCCGCACCATGGTCCAGTAATAAAAAACCTTGCTGGCGATAAGTGGAAAAGAACACTTTCTTGTCTCTTCACTTCCCTGCTTAAATTAAACTGCTGTGCGTGAGCTAAGCCTAGATCTGCGGGAGTTCTGATGCCCGGCTCCCCTCTGATCGCAGGCTAGATAAGACCTGAGTCGCGCTATTTAGGCAAACGGGACTGATGTAAAAGACTCCGAGTTACTCATGCTCTCTACCCGCGGTAAATGGTGCCCAATGTGGGGCTTTCCTACGGAGAGCCTTCAGAGAAACGTCCCTGCTTGACAGGAGTAACGTTCCGGAACGACCAGATAACCCTCCAAGGCTGCCGATTTCTGTCCAACAAACCCTGGAAGGCGACCGACAATTCTCAAGCTGCTTGGAGAACCGGTCGAAAATGCAGTGGGAGACACCACCAAAAGGACTTTTTTTTTTTTGAGGGAAGCATCATGGACTGTAAGCAGGGTTGCAAGCCCACAAGAGAGTTGGGATTTCAAGTCCAAATGGACTCCCGGCACTGCAGAGAGGGGCACCCAGGATGAATATCCTAGGAACCTGAAGAGACAGGAGACGGGTGCTCCTGGGACTGCCCTCACTGTTTTTATTAATTTCTGCATTTTTTCGTTTTGGTGGGTGGTGAGACTTTGGGAAATATGGGTCAGGCTTGCCCAGTTCCCAAGAGAAAGGCCCTTACCCCTGGTGGTGGGATCCCCAAGCTTTCAAAAGTCGTCTCTATATTTTCCAGTTCTTCCCGGAGGCGACTGGTGATTTCTGTGTGTGCTCCTGCTCCCATTAACCTTCATAGAGGTGAGGGGGGGCAGAGATACCTCATCAGCATGATGATTGAGCTGCTGCCGTCTCTCAGTCTCTGCTGCTTGAGTCGCGTTATTTAGGCAAACGGGACTGATGCAAAAGACTCCGAGTTACTCGCGCTCTCTATCCGCAGTAACTAGAAAAAAATTTTCACTGTTCTGGTGGTCAGGTGTTGGAATAGGTTGCCCAGGGATGTGATGGAGTCACCCTCCCTGGAGGTGTGTAAGATGTGTCTGGATCTGGCCCTGGGTAATATAATTTAGTGGTTTAGAGGTTATAGCGGTAGTGTTGGGCTAATGATTGGACTGATGATCTTGGATTGATGATCTTAAAGATCTCTCCCAACCTTGGTGATTCTATGATTCTGTTATTCTAAGTTCAAGGAATCAGCTGGACGGCCACGTCCAAGGGGTTACAGTCAGTGGCTCAGTGTCCAAATGATGGACAGAAATCTGTCCAGGTATCTGTCCAGGGTCCATGCTGGGACCAATACCATTTAATATCTTCGCTGATGGCACAGGCAGTAGGACTGAGTGCACCCTCAGCAAGTTTGCAGATGACACCAATCTGAGTGGTGCAGCGGAAGGAACGCCATCCAGATGGACCTTGACAGGCCTAAGAGGTGAGGCCATGTGAACATGAAGTTCTGTGGTGTACAAAACCCTGAAATTTATTTCAGTGATAAATTGGAAGCATTTTAGAAAATTTCAAGTGTTTTTAGAATATTTAGTTGCATAGGGGAAACACTGTCCACATAATTGAAATACTGAAATAGATGAAGGAATCATAAGCAGTATGAATAATCAGGACTTTGTGCATTACCAAATACTAATATCTTTAGTGGCACTGAGGTATCTTGCATTAAACAAAAGTATAAATAAAGATTCAATGGGTTTCCAATCTCAGTTAGACAGGCAACTATGCATAATAACATTAAACTTCATGCTGAATGACATGGCATGAAGCAGTGAATACTCAGTACAGCTTTTGGAGATATTGTTTTCCAAGCAAAAAAATAGAAGTGCTGATGCTTTGTGTCTTTATGTCAAATGTCTTTTCATAAACTGCATCTCATGGATATCAGAGCAAGGGCTAGTGGTAGAAACCAACCCAAAATACTTCATATGAAGAAAGCTCCATAGCCTACAAGTCAAGAAAGAGAACTGAGGGGCATGGAAAATAAAGATATTTAAATGCAGAATTAACATGAGGAATAAGTAGTAGATCCTCATTAGCAAAGACTTTGGAATGTTCTTGTCTGAAGGTCATTATTTACTATCAAAGATTCACTCCAATTTCAGCAAAATCACACAGTGCTAACAAAACCTGAGGTCACAGCTGCCTGAAAAGAGAATCATTATTATCTTGGTACCTTAATTAAAGGAAAGAATGGTAAGGTTGTTAAATACTATGCTAGCAATCTGAATTTTCTTCCGGAATCTGGTGCAGCTCCTAGAATGTAAATCTGGTTTGAAAAAGGGTATATGCAAATCAGAAAATGTAAAGCATGGATCATATTTGAGTAACTGGGTATATATAAATCAGTTATTTCATAAACATTTTATAGAATCATAGAATCACCAAGGTTGGGAGAGACCTTTAAGATCATCAAGTCCAATCATTAACCCAACACTACCACTGTAACCTCTAAACCATTAAATGATATTACCCAGGGCCAGATCCAGACACCTCTTATACACCTCCAGGGAGGGTGACTCCACCACATCCCTGGGCAACCTATTCCAATGCCTGACCACGAGAACATTTTTTTTTTCTAATATCTAAACTGAATGTCCCCTGTCTCGGTTTATGGCCATTTCCTCCAGTCCTTTCACTGGAGGCACTGTAGGAGAGACCAGCCCCCACCTGGCTGCAACCTATTTTCAGATGGTTGTAGAGAGAATAACGTCCCCCTGAGTCTCTTTTTCTTCAGCCTAAACAACACCAGCTCCCTCAGCCGTTCCTCATGACTTGTTTTCTAGACCTTTCACAAGCCTTGTTGCCCTTCGCTGGACACATTTCAGCACCTCAGTGTCTGGCGAGGAGCCCAGAACTTAATGCAGAACTCAATGCAGAACTTGAGCTGCATCCTCACCACTGCTGTGTATGAAGGATGGTCACTTCCCTGGTCCTGCTGGTCACACTATTCTTGATGCAGGCCAAGATGCCATTGGCCTCCCTGGCCACTCTGGGCACACTGCTGGCTTAGCAGGGATATGTACAGATAAACAAAAGAGTCAATATAACTGGAATTAAAAAAAAATGCAGGATAAACCACTATATATTTGATGTTCAGAGTAGGCAGGGATTAAGCTGAAAGAGATACATCACGCTTTCATAAGTTTCTGTCTCAGAAGTCATTTTTGAATCAATTTTTACATCATGATGAAGTTTTTTTCTTAAATATGTTGCTTCAGTTTACATAATTTCCAAGTAAAAACCACAATGCAGAAGAAAAGTGCCACCTGTGGCAATTTTGGATGCTTGAGTCTCATTTAAGGAAGCTACTCCAAATTTTAATAAAGAGATCTCTACAGACTTGTAGAGGGAGCAATGGAGTACAGATCACAACAGGGGTTAGTCTCCAAGTTTTTTGAATTTTAAAGTGACTTTTTGAAACTCAGTGACTAGTTGGGATTTACAAATGTAATTCAAGATGGTCCCTAGTTCATCGCAACTAAATTTATGGAGTGAATCGAAGAAAGTCTGTAAGAAACTGCTGAATTTAGGAATACAGCCTAGGAACACATCTCTCTCAAGAGATGACTCACATTTAAAAAAGACTTCTGGTTTTCTGTTCAGAAACCTCAACAGGTGTTGAAATCTGCATAAATAAATCTGTATCTGAGATTTTGTCTGATTTCTGCTGGATAGCTTTGGAAATACATATTTGCTAGGCACAACAGGGGTTTGCATTTGCTAAACAAAACTGGAAAATTGCAAGGTAAGGTAGAATGCTTGAAGATTGATTATCCTCAATTTTTGCATCCTAAGGAAGTCTCTGATTAATTGTTATATTTTTTTATTTAGCACAATATGTCCAAATTCAAATGCCAGATCACTGCAATGGTCTATTTATTGTGAGTAGAAATGCAGAATGTGAAACATCATTTCTGAGTATAGAGATGGTTAAGCTTGCCCAACTGGATACACTAGATGATAGGGAAAAAACCTTTAAAACCAAAAGACAATTGAGCACAGTATATTGGAATGGGGGAAAGCAGCTCTTTAAAACAAGTTTGAGAACAGTGATTAATTTTGCATGTAATTTCACTATTATTTATACTAAAGCCAGATTACAGTACACTCTCAAAAGCATAATTCCCCTTCTGCTGGGGAGTATGGGGGAGAAACCACTGCTTGTGAAATTTGGGTTATTTTCTGTTTTTGCTTTGAATACTCCACATTAATCATAAACCCCCAAGATTTCTGTATTCAGTAATGATATTCAGAATCCACAGACCAAAGTGAAATATGATTGCTTATAAGAAAACTGAACCTCTTTGACATACTGTAAAAAAAAAATGTATTTTTTTACTTTCCTTTTGCAACGTTGCCTTCTTTTATACAAAAGCATCCAGTGTAAAAGAGGTCCTGTTCTTGTTTTCTTAGACCTTGATACCTATTGCCTAATAGCATTATGTTTGTAGACCTGCATAATCAAAGGCATAAAGATATTAGATGCCAGAAGCCAGACTATTTTGACACTTTCCTCCAAAACTAACAGACAAAAAAAGGAAAATGGTCTAAAAACCCTTTTGAGAAATTAGAAGTCTAGCTATTCCATCAACATTTTCTATTATGTCATTGCTATGTATTTCATATTCTTCTTTCGCAAAATAGTCAATCCCTCATTTTTTAAAATGGATTTAAATGGTTGTGGCTCTCTGCAAGTAATTAGTCTAACCAATGGATATGGGAGCACCCGGTCTACAGTCTTGGCTCAGCTGATGTCAATTGGAAAAGTTCCTTTCATTCAGAAGTTTTAGGATTTTATTCACTATTTGTAGGTAAATGATGTTCAGATTTTTTCATGACACTGCCACATATCTATTAATGCTGCTTTTTAATGTGCTGTTATATGTGCATCTGCCCTGGGGTGCAAAGAGCAGGGGGGCAGCATTTTCTTTGCAGCGAGGAGAAAGGGATAAATCATGAAGAAGACAGATGAAGGAGAGGGGAAATAAGAAGGCTCATTTTGGTGGCAAATGAATGAGTTGGAGTGGTTTGTGCAGGATTGTCTCCCATTGGAGGGACACCATGGTGGAGCAGGGAAAGAGTGTAAGGAGTCCTCCCCCTGTGGATGAAAGAGCGGCAGAGACAATGTGTGATGAACTGATCACAACCTGCATTCCCTGTACTTGTCAAGAAATTTTCTGTAAATCATTTTGAAAGGATCACCTCTCATGGGTCTCAGGAGGCCCTGTTCTGCAAACCCTTACCTCAGCACAATGCCTTTGACACACACAGATAGCTCTGCTGGTTGCAATATGACAGCTTGTATGGGCAAGGGTTTCAGCATCCCATCACTGCGTTTTCTCTCAGGGAGAAGGTAAATCTATAAGGAACATTTGAAAAATCTCTCAAGCACTTCCAGCACATAACTGAGACACAGAAAAGATTTATTTAACACACTTGAAATCTGAAAGCTTTTTTTGTTCAAAAAAGTTGTGATAGCAATTTAAAAATTAAATAACTCTCATGCCCCAGAATGTTTATTGCAGAATTACCCTTTTAGGATTTTGCTGGATCCTGCTGTGCCATTTATCTCTCTAAGAAGCAACTTCTTAAAGATTTCACCATTACCTTCTTGCTGTAACAAAAATATGTTTACTTCTTACAACTTGAAAAATGTATGTATGTGCAGAACACCTACATGTGTAGTGTTTTCCTCCTGGGCCAGAGGTTTGGAGCAGAGCACATGAACTCACTGCTTTCTTCCTGGCATGAAATATTTACAGATTGGTTCTGTGAAGAACAACAGCCCTTCCCTAGAAAACAGAATATTGGTGCTTTCTTCAGCTCTGTGCACAGGTCTTACTTTTTAGATCCAACCACTGCACTTGTGGCACCTGGGAGATATGTGCCTGTGCACCCACTACCTTCCTTTCCTTTCTGCTAATCCTTACTCTGCCCTCCGGCTGAACCCTGTCTGTAACACCGCAGAGCAGGGAGGCTGGTCACCCTCCTGCAGAGGACCCATGTTTGAAGTCACGTGTGCTCCCCAGTGGAGGATGGCTCAGATGGCCAGCCACCTCTGGACATCCCCTTGTCCAACACCTGGCTCAGAGCAGGGTCAGCTGCAGCAGGCTGACCAGCACCTTGCCCTGTTGGATTGTGAATTATCTCCATGGCTAGAGACTGCCTCTTTGGACAATCTGTACCAGTGTTTTATCATGGTCATAGTAAATTATTTTTTTCTTATTCGTACATGATTGGGCATCAGTGGGAAGAGCCTGGCGCCAGTTTCTTTACTTCTCCTACTTCAGGGATTTGCATACATTGAGGAGTTCTCCCCTGAGCTTTCTCTTCTACAGGTTGAATAGTCCCAGTTCTCTCAGCCTCTCCCTGTATCATAAGCTCCAGACACTTAGCCATCTCAGTGTCCCTTTGCTCCGGTTTGTCCATGTCTCCTGCACTCTACAAGGCAGTCCCAGTGCATGGTAGCAGCAAGTGGGGCTGACCCACACATGGGCCAGCACAGACCCACCAGAAACTGCCTCACTGAGAGCCCCTGGTGAGAGATGTTAGACCAATCCCTTCTCCTGGCTTATTTCCCTGGAGCAGCAGCCAGGGCAAGGCTCCCACACACTATGCCTCTGATGAGTGCAAGCAATCAATCTGTCTGTCTTGCAGTGCCTGCAGTTCTCTCTTATGAGATTTTTTTTTAAGCAGAAATGGCAGCACTTCTATATTGCTCCAAACAGCAAAGGATCTGAACTTTGGAAGCTGCCAAATTCTAAGCAGAATCCAAACTACTTATCTTCAGACATTGCTCACTAAGGTCTTTTTTCATTTGTTTGACTTGGGTCACTGGCACACAATTTCAAGTCAAAGGCAGTAAACTTTTATTCAGCAGATTGAGGGCTTTTCCTGACCTAAGTAAGTCAAATTCTGAAGATTAATGGATTACACAAATTTAGTTTGAGTTTTATTAGGCATTTCTTAACACTATATGTCTTCAGCTACTCAGATACATTCACACTCTCAGAAGATATGGTAATTTGCCCTTCTGCTCAGGCATCCTTGCTGCAGATGTTGGGAGACTGACAAGTGCTTCTCAGTATATTCCCTCAAGACCCTGTAAGTTTAAACTGAATCTCAAAGATAATTTTCAGTCTCCTAATTTATATATGGTGAGTTCAAGTTCACTGTACACAATTATATTCAGCATCCCTGTCACAAAAGGGAATCAATCTAGCCATACTCTGTTAACTACACCATTTATGCTCAGCACCCAAAATACATTTGGTGGTATTTTACAGGTGCAACACCTAGAAAAGGCATCAGAAAACACTGGAAATGGCCAGTGATCCAAAATACCCCAGAGAACTGAAGTGTAGAAAGCACTTGCATCCTTTTATCTTGGATAAATGCTTTCCAATTTCTTTGCTTTGATGATTTGGGATTCTGCCAATGTACAAGTTATGAGATCTAGTCAGTTGTATAATATTACTGGAAAAAAAGTCTGTGGGTTTTTATTTCAATCTATGCATGGGAAATTTTGTCATTTTCTGAAAAGTTCTGTATCTCTCACCAGGTTAGGCACAATGATGAGTCATTAACCTTAATGATCACCCTGTCTACACAGAAGACATGCTCAGGAGGCCAGTTAAAGCTAGAAAAGCATTATTTCCCCCTTCTCCTTTTCTATAAAAGGGAACAAAAGATAAAACCCCAAACTTCCTTTTTGGGGCAACAAGATGAAACAACAGAAAACTTTATTTTGGGGGCAGCAAGATAAAGCAACAAAGGAAGGAATTAGAAATTATTCACAGAAGAAATTAAAAGCAGGCTTCTCATAAAAGTGGAGAATCTGTGCCTCATTCTCTACCAGCCTCAGCCATGGAAATCTTCTGGCCTGTGGAGGCCAGAGATGCTCTGAGGCAGTACAGGGAACACAGTACCTGAGCCTAACTAGCACAGTTTCATACTTCATCCAGGCTTTTTTATCACTCACCCTGTCACACGAAAAACAGGTCTGAATGGCCACTGATCTGTGAGTGGGCAGCTATATAAAGCAAGCATTAAAGACATATAAAGTCATGCATGTTAGATTCCAACCCGCTTTGCCCATGTGCCAAGTGTAAGTCTGAAAAGGAGGGCAGAAAATCAGGCTCCACACACTCCTAAAATGCAGTCACAAGGGTGGTTGCTGTCCCTTTTTGTTTCAGCCACCAATTTAAATAAGTGAAAAGCAGAATCTCCTACCCAATTAAGAAATCACTGCCCCAGATAACATGCAATCTGCAAGGCCAGAAAAAAACCCAGCACCAACAGAACACTTTTGCTGTACTGCTCACTGCTTCACATAGTTTCCTGCTGTTTCTATACAGGCTTTATTAAAATGAACTAATTTCATCTGGCAGACACAAGAATAATTTCCAATTATTATACTTCATTACTATCTCATCCTTTTTATTTTATAAAGGCACATTATGCATTTATACTTGATACAGTTTTAATTAATAGTTTTTCTATTTAATCTCCAGCACTGGTGAAATTATTCACAGTAAAACAATTATGAATTAAAAGCCTGTGTGAAACTAAAGAAAATGTGAAGTTTTACCCTAAATTTCTATTTTTTTTAAGCCCAGAATTGCCATTTTTTCTTTTTTTTTAAGGTAGAGAATACATGGATAAAGAAAAAAGAAAAGTAGAATAATGTGATTAATGTTGTGTGGCAGGAAAGCAAAACAAAAAAGCCTTGCCAGAAAAAATGGGGACTTCAAACCTGAATGTTAGTTCCATATTACCATCAGAGCCAAACTGCAGAGGCAAATAGTTTTCATACTGCCATCACTTTACATCTAGCAAAACATTCAGTACAAAACAACACTCTTCCACTTAGGCCTAAATCCAAAAATGATACTGAGATGCTTGTATCCAATTGAAATTAATGGTCCATTTAAACTGAAGGGAGGAGGAATCTCAAACCTGAAGCAGTGGTGAAGCACTATCCATAAAGAGAGGAATCTCAGGCAGTTCAGACATCTAGCACATTGCCTGATGAACAGTATTTTTACATGTATCTTTTCCTATATTCTCTGTACAGGTAGTGGCATCCTGGGAGCCAGACACCTGAAAATCAGATATAATGGTACTCCCTGCATATAAGTTATTTGTGCAATTTAAATTTCATATGGTTGAGTGAAAAAATCCTAATCTGTGTGCTTTGGTGGGACTCACTGTTAGGTTTGTAAAGTATGGAGAATATGGTCCTTTATTACACTTCTTCCATGAATGGGAAGAACCATTATTTAAAAACTGCAGGAGTAAAGCAACCTTTATGATGAAAATTAATACAAAATTAATTAGAAAGGAAATTATCTCAAATGTGCTACTTTCCTGACTGAATACCAAGTTTGTATTAAATCCTTCTAGGCACAGACATAAGGAGCTCTGGAAAAAGGAAAAAAACCCAAAAAATAGATACAGCATAATAGAGTGTTAAAATTGGAGCATTGTTTCCAAACCCATGAGATTGCTTTTTCTTTAAAGTATTCCAATTATCCTGACAGTAAAAGAAAGAACAACTACATTAGTATCATATTATTTCCATAACAGCTACCTTCAGTCACTTCTGATCCAACAAATTTCGACATATATTGTGCCTAATAAGCTTGTTTTGGTTTTTTTCCACCACCTTGATGAAGTGTAAACCACACCACAATTGTTTCACTGGAGGCTTGCTATATGCATCATCCTACAGGGCCTGTTGCTAAGACAGAGCATGTGGTGAGGCTCCACTGTGGCAACAATTACCAGTCCAAGACACATTAAAATCCTCGGTTCCTCAATGCTAAAGATCATTGTGTCCTAAATAGGAATTCTATAATCTGAACAAACAGAAATCCCCTGCTCTTTCTGCTAGTGGTGCAGTATCAGCAATTAGCTGCTGAGTCCCAGACTGTATCCCAGAAGATGACAAGAACAGCTGCTTTGGTGTATTAATGGCCACTGGCATTATATCGTTCTGTTTTTAATTTAGGCAGCATATTGTTCTTAATTCCCCTCCAAGAGAAAGAGGAAGCTACAAAAATCATCAAGAAAGTTCAGTCATCTTTATGAATGCTCATGAGAAGTCTTTTTTTATCCTCATCAAACCCTACCAGACATTTTCTGCAGGGAGTCTTCCCAAAGTTGCTGATTGTTCTCATAGAAAGCTGGTTTTAAGAAGATTCAGTCTTTAGCATTGTACGTGTCACACTGTAAGGAGTCCTGGGTATATCTTCCAAAACAGCACATTCTCAAAAGAATGACAGACAGTGTCTATATGGAGGCATTATGTCAAAAGACTATTATTAATGATGAAAAACTGTGTAAAAATCAATACACACCGTTAAGGAGACCTGCATGGGCTTACAGTGGTTATAAATTCACTTTTTTCAGCAGATATAACTACAGGAGATATAAATATGCTAAACAGTTCAAACTTCTTTGATGAAACCTAAAACTAATTTGTGTGCTACAGTATGCAGTCTTGTTGAATGCAATCTTATGAGCTGTAGCAATCTTGACCGGAGTTTAAAGGTATCCAGTCACTGAAATGTTCATTAAGCATTATCTCAAGAGGCAGTTCTGTTTGCTAGAATGATCTTTTTTAATTAGTGAATTACAGAACCACATAAAAACCTTCAGCCGTCGTTGCCTTCTGCTTACACAACATCTTTCTGCTGCCTAAGAACTAAATTGCTCTGTAATTGTATCCTCCACTGCAAATAAGCAAAAACGTACTTCAGGAAAGCCCTAGTGGTTCTTAAGAGGGTCAAAATACAGATGAAGAATCAAACACCTTGCAGGTTAATATAAGCGAATTTTCCTTTCCATCTTTCAGAATCTCTTAATTTTTTCTCTATTTTGTTGGGAAAAATTATGTTTGTTGATACCATGTGAGTAATGTGAAATTGAAATGGCCTTCACCAAACAAAATATGCTCCCCACAAAGCTATGGGTAAAAATAATGCAAAATCCACCAGTCTGGGGAAGATAGAGAAACAGTAATTCCAGTTAGGAATTGTGCAATTCTGCCTGATCAAGCAAGCACTGAACACAGACCTGTCCAAACACTAGTAACATATTCCAACTAGATTTTTGGGATGTCTTGTTTGTGGTTGACTCTTCTTTTGACTTCATTAATCATTGCTCAGTGTCAAAATTATTGACTCCTGTATTCTTGTTGTCAGATGAGGGAGAGAAGCTGGGGGTATTTTACTGATAATTATCTATTCATCCAATTACTTCTGCCCATGTAATAAATGGTCCAAAACTGACAAAAAAATAGTAGCTACCAGAATATTATTTCCATCTGTTGGCCATGGAATAGACTGATCTAATCCTGTGTATATCTGAAAATTCTGGCTGTAGCAAGAGATTGTAAATAGGTGTGATATGTAATGATCATAAAGGGGTGCATGAGGTTTACAGGATGAGGTTAGGAGTATCAGTTAATAGGTGTGAATAGTCATTCTGTCAGTCAGTGAGTGTGCAGCAAACAATGGAGCACAAAATTTCCAGTATAGTCTTTAGATTAAGCAACTCAACACTTCTGAAATATAGTTAGCTTGCCGATAAGTAATAGCTGCTTAGCTCAGTAGGTTATCTGAATGGAAAAAAACTCTCTGTAATCTTGCCTGCGCTACTGACTGTACACGGTTGGAGCAAAGCTGTGGAAATATCAAGACACAGATGTCTGTTGCATCAGAAAAACAAATATGCAAACCAACCAACCAACCAACAGCACCACTCAGACAAAAGCCATTTTTTCCATCATTATCAATATACACATGCCTTAACTGAGAAGAGAGTGAAGGAAAATCGTTCACACCAATTTTCTGCATTACTTCAAAATAAATGCACAGTGACTTCAGGAAATAAAAAAACTACCACACCACACTACAAAACAGTAAAGCTGGTGAAATCAAGTAAGAAGCTGATAAAAAAGTACATGATCCATAAAACATCCTGAGTAAAAATATGAGGAAAGGGGGAAGAAGAGCTCTAGCAGTGTTAAGAAGGAAGCTGAATAAGCTGGGGACCTCACACAGTTTTATCATCTTAGTTTTTACTTCCTAGAACTGGGTGACAACTTAGAGGGAGAAGTAAGCCCAATAATACCCCACATGTACAGCAATGCAGTGGTAATACCACCTTGAGCAAATGGCACTTTTCTTTGCAGCTTTGAACATTCCTCTGCCAAAGGCATTTTTGAAAGGAATTGTGTTTTGTTTCATGGTCTTAGGAATTCAGTGACTCCTTGAAGAAGCTGTCAGCACTGGGATTAGGAGAAAAGGATCCCAGTTCAACTCATCTGGTCAATACCTAGAGCAAAAACGCGTACATAGGCAACTCTTTTATAGGCACTTAACCCAGTACTCTCGAGGTAGCGACAGTGCCTTTATGCAAGCGAAATCCCTGCTGGGATGAGTTGCAATGGTTTTACAACTCTCCCAAAGGACAGAGTCCTAGCTACTGCAGATAACCTGTTGCTGCTGGCTCCTCTAGAAATGAGTTTTCCCAGGCATGGTGTACTAGCGCTGATGAGAATAAAAGGCTACACAGAGGGCTCTTCTTTGGGATAACAGCTGATTTATTATGAATCCAGTGTTGTGTTATGAGGATCCAGGAAGGGAATCCAGAGATATCCAGGTGGCTGGGGTAACCCAGAAGAAAGAAGCCGAGGAAGCCCTGCAGGGCTCTTTTAAAGGGAGAACGGACCAGAAAACACTCAATGGGAAACCGCGTAGTTCAAAGTGAACAGTGGAGGGGAGAGCCTCCTGGGGCATAGCCATATATGGGACCCAAGGCGTGGATACAGGTAACACAAGAAAAATATGGGATTTTACCACCGCTCAGGCAGAGGGCTCAGACACCGGATGGAGAAGGTTGAGGGCACCGCCGTGGCCCTCCTCCCACCAAACCTGAAGCTCAAAAGCAGCAGCCTCTGCCAAGCACGCTGCTACACTCTTTCCTCTTCTGATCATCATTTTTACTTTCATATTTTAATGAGTAATATCTACATGAAATTTTGCGAATGAAATGTAAACAATGTTCTAATAAAAACCATGTCACAGGTCAACAGCTTCAAGGACATGGGAAAAAAAATTGTGAATTGTTTGACTTCTAATATTTGGTTTAAAATAAATGAGGGCATTTTTGAGGTCAGTTAAAATGCTGCACCTTCACCTAACGCATTTTTTAATTAGTACCCACATAGGCTTAAGCATAAGTATTTTGAGACCAGCTTCTTTTTTTGTAATCTCAGATACTATACTGTTATGCAGGGTTATGTAAAGGAAACTTTTTTTTGTCTTTTCATCTGTCACCAGCTGATGAAGATAATTTAGAGCAAAACTCAGTTTAACAGTGCAAGTTCTCATCTACTACTACCCTTTCCCCTAATTTTCAGGCCTTCAGAAATAATGAAGAAGAATGGGAAAATCAGTAAATTTTCAGAATGAAAGGTTAGATGTGAGGTTATTTTGTACAAATATGGCCTTAACAGAGTTAGTGTGTGGTTAATGTTACAACAGAATTTGTAATATTTTCCTCATTTGTCCCAAGCACAGCCTTGGTATTGTAAAGGATTTCTTTTAAAGCTCATTGAATGCTGTGAAAACTGTAATAACTTCAACAAATGATAAATCAGAGGAAAAGATTGCACTAGTGAAATTGACTTCAAAAAGTATTATCCTCCTCTTTTTGCAGATCCTTTTCTGTAAATATCCATGTAGTATCTTTCTAGCACAGACTTAGTTGACATTTCCTCAAATAATCTAAATTTCACTAGATACTTCATACATGATTTGAAAAAATATACTCCTGGGATAAAACTGAAATTTTCTTGAGTGCAGCAGACAGTTCTTCTAAGAGAATCAAGAAGATTTAAACAGCAGGCACAGAAGCAACAGCCTTGGTCCCTACCAATTTAGCAGGATATCCTACCAAATAAATTCTATTTAAACTGAACTCAGACTTATTAAAAAAGGTAAATAGTAGATTAGGTCAGATATTTTAATGGAGCATTATAATTATTATACTTTAAAGGATTGATTATTTTTATTTTTATAGTAACAGAAATTGTATTTCTTATTTTATTACAGAAACTAACAAAATTAAGGGACAAAGACATTACTTCCAACATCTAGTGTCCTGTGTCTGGAAAGAATCAGCATCCCATTAAGGCAATTATTGTTCTCATTTTGGATCCTGATAAGCTCTTAAATAGTCTGTCACTAAGATATATACAGCACAGCTCTTTAATAAGATGTCTTGATTTGATGAGACCCTTATTAATACCATTGAAGGTCCCAGAAGAACACCTCCATTTTTTTTGTGAGTGTTCTGTTCAAGATTACTCTGGTATCATTGACACCACTCTTTGTATAATTAGGCTTGTATGCAGAGTCATTTTCTTCAGTTTTCAAGACAGTTTAGCAATGGTGTGCAGGTACCAGTGTGAGGAAGTTCCATTTACAGGAGCAATTTCTAGCACAAAAAACATATATTTCTTATTATTTCATTTATAAAGAACAAATTAGTACAGATTCTGATTTGTCCATGATTATCTAATGAGGAGAAATTTTATGTAGTGTTTTTATAGTAAAAGCATGCCATACTTCAAAAATATCTATTCTGAAATAAGTTATTTCCAACAGGCTTATCCTTTTGTTCCTCCTGTTCTTCTGTTACATGATGATCTCACTGCACTGATACTTTGTAAGGAGAAGAACAAAATACACTAATACACATTCATCAGGCTGGAATTTGGATTAAGAACAAGTGGATACTCCCTTTGTTGTCCAGTGTGAGACACAGAATCCATACACTGATTAAGCACTATATCCCAGATAAAATTCTATGAGTCTGTATTGGTTCTAACTGAGGCAGAGTTCAGCAGCCCTGCCAGTGCTGTGCTTCCGTTGATAACACAGCAGTGTTTTGGCTACTGCTGAGAAGCACTGTCCCTCTAACATCCTCCCCCATCAAGGGGCAGGGAGTGGGCAAGACCTCGGGAGGGAAAACAAGCAGGCCAGCTGACCCAAAGGAACCAAAGGGATATTCCATACCATATGACGTCAGCTCAGATATAAAAGCTGAGAGAGAGAGGAGGAAGGGGGGCATTCTTTAATGTCTGCCTTCCAATGGAACCACTATGCGTGCTGAGGCCCTGCTTCCCGGGACATGCCTGAGCATCGCTTGCTTATGGGAAGTAGAGATTGACTTTCCTTCTTTTTTTGCTTATGAGCACGCAGACCCTTGCTTTCGCTTTCTATTGTCTCAATAAAAACTGCCTCATCTCGACCCACTGATTCATCTTGTCCTTTCCCCAGTCCCTCTGGGGGAGGGAACTATAGGGCAGCTTGGTGGGCACCTGGCACCTAGCCAGAGTCAGACCATCACAGAGTCCAAGCTAAAAATGATTGCTTGATTTGGAGGGGAGGGAAGTGTTGCCTCGCTCTTTGTGGCTGAAAATAACTATCCCATAGTAGCTAGTTTTCAAGGTTATTGTTCTGTAAACATAGCCATGTTATTGTAGAACTATCTTATCATATGCATTCCTTTCCCATGGACACAGACCTTTGATGGACATTCCCTTTGACCACTGTAGTTGAAGGAGGAAGAACTAATTTCCTCCAATGACTAGTGATTTCTAAAAGGGTGTATAAGATAATAAAGAAGGTGGGTCTTCCCCCTTCCTTCCTTCCTTTCCTTTGAACCTGAACAGCTGTCTCCGGCTCTTCTTTCTGTGCCGTCAGCACCTAGCAGCATTCCAGCAGCGTTAGGGAAGGAAAAAGGAAAAGCTTGAATGGGTAAACATATGCCTCTTACAGATGCTAAAAAGAGAAGGACCTCTCTGACCCACTATCACAGCTGTGATGCACAGAAGTGGCAAGCTGTCTGAAAACTATCAGATGGATCTGACAGAGGCCATGAATATTAGTCTTTCCTGAAAATCAGGCTGCTGATGCAGATACCAGATGCACGCCTTGGTAGCTAAGCAAGCACCAAAATTTGCCCAGCCCTTCCATTCACATGAGCTCATCAACTTTAGGATTCCTATCATTTCAATTCACATGTCCAGCACTCAGCAAATCCTAAAAAGACTATTAAAAATTGCATGCAGGGTATTGTTGAAAATCTGGCCATTTATTTGTATATTTTAACAATGCCAGGGCTGTTCTAAACACCTCTTACCTCTTTATATTTGCCCTGTGATTCAAACCGTCATGTTATATGAAGTTTAAAATGCCACTGGAAACAGGCAGCACAAGTGAAAATTTATAGTACCTCAATGCTGTTTGAAGGCAAAATCTCTCTGGGGAAACACTAGAGAAAAAGTGTTCATTTTAGGATAATTGCCATAGTACAAAAAGTTTTTATAGTAACAGTGATTTCAAAATGAATTAAAAGTTACAATGTATTCAATGCAATTTTAGACACCATTAGTCCAGACAGTATTTGTGGAGTTATGCATGAAAAGGTGTTATTTTCTTATTGCTTATCATTCAGAGGTACTTTTGCATGCACCGAAAAATTTCCATACCTTCTCCTTTAATTTTTTTTTCACTTACAAAAATGTTTTTCACCAAGAAGAAAAATGCAGACATGTTCCCAATATTTCATCAAAATACTTTACAGGAGACAGTTTTCTAATTCTCTTTGACGTGTGCAGGGCATTTGTTCCGTTCACTCTGCATAACTTCCAAAATGTTAAGACTCATGCAAAAACGAGAACGTGGAAAGACAACCTGACAATCTGACATAACTGAAAGCTGGGAGAACTGTGCAACCAGGCCACAGCCAACACTAGCCCTCACCACTGTAGTCAAGCAAACACACTCCGTGGGCTGAGTGGCAATATCCCCATTCCCATCAAGAGATTTCCTCGGAGACCAAGGGCAGACGTCACAGCTGTCTACATCTTCCTCACAAGGGGAAGCAGAGGGACAGGCACTAATTTCTTCTCTGTGGTGACCAGTGACAGAACCTGAGGGGATGGCCTTAAACTGAGTCATTGTAAAGTTAAAGCTGGATATCAGGAAAAGGTTTTTCATCCAAGGGTGGTTGAGCACTGCAACAGGCTTCCCCAGGGAGGTTGTCACAGCACCAATACTGTTCAAAAAGCATTTGGACAATGGTCTCAAGCACATGGTAGGATTCTCACAGTTGACCTGTGCAGGGTCAGGATTTAGATTTCGATGTTCCTTGTGGGTCCCTTCCAGCTCAGGATATTCTACAAGTCTATGATTCTACAATTCCATCATTCACTGCAAACGGATGTGATGGCAGTTTGCAAAGTAGGACAAGTGGCAGTTGCCACAGAACTGTTAAAAGCATTATGAAGAATGGGCTTAGATGAATTCACCAACCCTGAAGCAAGTAAATTATGCTAAATATCTTGAATTCCTAGAGAATGAGTGCTATAACTTGTTTTCTCAGCTCCCTAGGGCCCTCTCAATGAAGTACAATCCATTCAAATGCTTAATCTGGCAAACAATTAGGGCAACTTATTGTATATAAACTGGTTCAACTTTTGTAGAATTCAGTGCTATTTGTCGTCTTGAATTCCTTACTATTGCTAGGAATATTGTCACAATTTAGAAGAAAAGATTAAAAGAGGCAAATGATCACAACTAGTAATAGAAAAAATCTTTGTGATGGAACTTTTTCTCCACTAATTCATCTGCAAAATCTTTACAAAGTCAGCATGGGATTACTCAGTTACTTAAAAAAAATCTCAAGTGCTTTCATGGTGCTGTACTTAGTCTGAGAATTTGCTCTTTTGCAATTGTGCTTCTGGGTTCTCCTTTTATTTCTACCAGCCATACCAGAACAGCATCAAAGATATGAAAAATTTACATTTTTACATGAGGACTCCAGTATACCTTTCCTTCCTCAATTACTGCAACCCATATAAAAATTTTAAGACTGCCTGTGCTAGGAAAAAAGCCACCTCCAGTTCTTTTGCTGTCTTGTTTCTCTAAATTATTGTGTGATTTCCCAAATTTCTTAAAAATATATGTTTTACATATGTGATTAATGCATGGAAATGAAATGGTATACATTCATATGCATATGCATATGCAATATAAAGCATATGCAATATAATATTTGTATTGCTGTGTACAGCTTTCCTCTCTGTTGCTGAAGCTGTAGATGGGACTGCAGGGACATTATTCTGTTTGCTTAAGCAAATTAGTAAAATAGTCTGCTACCAATCAGTCTTGAAAAAAGAGAGTTTTTAAAAGGAAAAAGAAAAAAGCAGTGCAGGAGAGAAAGTGACCAAGTACCATGAGGAAATAGTAATACATATCTTTCTTGTTTATTTAAATAGTTAAATATACTGGCTGGGATGGAGCTAACTTTCTTGGTAGCACCCTGTATGATGCTGCATTCCAGATTTGGGACTAAAACAGTGTTGATAACAAACCACTCTTTTGGCTATCTCTGAACAGTGCCTGCACAGTGTAAGGCTTTTTCAATTTCTCGGTGTGGAGGCTGGGGACGGGCCAGAGGTCAGGAGGCAACGTAGACAGGGCAGCTGATCTGACTGACCAACGGGATATCCTATTCCATAAACCATCATGCTCAGCAACATAGACAGGGCAGCTGATCTGACTGACCAACAGGATATCCTATTCCAGAAACCATCATGCTCAGCAACAAAACTGAGCATGTTTGTCTGCCATGGTGGCCACTGCTTGGAGACTGGCTGGCATCAGTCTGCCTGTGGGAAGCGGAGACAGATTGTCATTGCAACATCTGTGGATTTTTTACCTCTTTCCTTCACTGTCTTTAACTCAACCTCAACATTTTCTCCCTTTTGCTTTTCTGATTCTCTCTCCCATCTCACTATAGAAAAGTGAACAAGCTGCTACATGGATGCTTAATTGTTGGCTGGTGTAGTGGTTTAGCCCCGGCCAATGGCCAAGGCCCCACTAGGACTGCTTTTTTCCCCCCTTCCGAATTGAACTGTGTTACTAAACCCATGATAAGAAATGCTGGTAAAGGAGCAAAATCAGGCTGAGACAAGGTCAGAGCTTCTAAGTGATAAAGTGAATTTATTACAGAGTAAAAGGAGCAAGCAAAAACAAAGGAACATCTCCCAAACATTCTTTTCTCTGCCGTCCTCCCATTCCCCCCCCTTCCCCAAAAGCTTCACAGCCCTCTCTCTCCTCCCAGATCATAAGGGGAACCCGGGGAGGGGGTTTTATCTCTAATGAGTTTAGTCCTCAGATGCTCAGTTGTTTCTTCTTCTTAGCAATTATACCTGGAGGTCTCTCTCTCTCTCCTCCTCTGGCACCATAGCACGGTTTGCAGAAGTTGGCACGCAGCCCGCCCGAAACTGCTGCCGCTGTTTCCTCCCAAATTAGGCTGGTCCATACTTAGGGTGGGGGTGACTCAAAGCTTCTTTACCTCTCCGACTCCTGCAGTTCAACTCTTTTAGGAGTAGAAGCCGTTACTGACTGTGTCCATTCCTCACCAGACCAAAGCCCCTTCTGTAGGAGATCACTCCTTTTTACATTGTCTCTGCTTCATCTTTTGCCATCGGGCTGGTCTTTCTCTTAGGATAGGAATAAAACCAGGCTTCTTTTAACATAATTGACTCCCTTATTGACTCAGGAGCAAAGTCCTTGGTCCCCACCAGACACAGCTACTCTTGTGGGAGTTCACTCCCTCCTGCACCGTCTCCGCTCCAAGTTTGATTAAAGTCTCTCACCACAGGCTTTGAAGATGTATCAGTTCCGATGCTGCAGGAACCTCCTCCTCCATTGCTTCTCTTCTTTGGCAGACTGGCATCATTTGCTGGCTTTCATATCTGATGTTTCACTTGTTTTCCCTAGTTATTTGCTGTACTCCTTCTCCCCTGCCTAATCTACTAACTACATGACTACAGGGTTACATGGCGTGCGCATGCGTACTACAGAGATTGCTTCTTAAATATCCTATCTCAGAGGTGTTTCTGTCCTTCCTAATTGGCCCAACTGCGGAAAACAGCACATCAATCTCCCAGGAGCCATCAGAGATAGGCCCTGACTGGACAGCTGTGGGAGCTTCTGGAAGCTCCTTACAGGAGCCATCTTTTGGCCCCTACCACACCCAAAAAGCTAGACCCCCCAAACTTCTCAAACCACGACAAATCACAACATAAATTAATACTAAACTCGGGATCCAATAAATGAAAATCACATTTCTAAATGGCATCACAAAATTTCTTAAGGGATATATCTTTTTTTCAAACACATTTGATCTATAAATTTTAGGACTCTAAAAGTAAAATAAATACAGTTAAAAATTCTTCATCTTGAGAATAGTAAAGGAAATTAAAAGTTCAGGTTCAGTTTGACAAACCAATTTACAACTTGCAATACTGAATCTGGGAACCCAATTTTTAAAAACTAAAATGAGCATTTCTACATAAAATAAAAGCTCTGCTGGAAGAATTCATGAAGTGCTAACAATATGCCTTTGAAAAGGATTAATTTACAGGTGAAAATGTACTAGAACTAAGGAAAGGGAATCAGGGATGGAAAGAGAAGTGCTGCCAAAGCTACACTCTGTTGCAATTATATACCTAAGAGCTCTGTTCCCTTGAGTCCAATTCTCAGTGCTAGAGTGAGTTTATTCCTACTGGAAAAATAAGTATTAGAGTTGCTAGTGTTATGAGGTGGTGTCATGTTACTAGGAACTCTATAAACATTACAGCACTTTAAAACATTTTGGCCTATACTTTTAAACAAGGTTGTCCATGTTGGTAGGAGGCCCCGAGCAAGTACAAGCTGACAGTTGTGAATCACCAGATGTTACCGGAGCTTTGATTTTGAATTCAACAGTTTGTCAAAATACACTTTTGTTGTTGCCAGTACTCCTGCTTTTTCCAGCAATACAAAAACATTTATGACTACTGGCACTTCAAAATAATGTGCATGGTCACAGCTACAAGTTGGTTTGAGGAAATTAGTGCTTGGCATACTAGACCCTTTTCTAAGTTAAGAAACATGGTTTGCTTTCAGAAAACCTAGGGCTCCCTCCCTCAAAAGTAAAACTTGGTTTCCAATTGGAAGTGGATCATGTTAACAAACACCCATTTTAAACTGTGATATAATTATACAGATGTTTGCAACTGAAGAAAGTATTCTTTGGACCCACCTTGATTAAGTTCAGATCTATCCCAATGTTTGCCTTTAAGCAACTAAATATTACAAACCTTTTCCAAGTAATCAAGTGTGTCACTTGGAAACCAATGAGTGTTTTACAGATAGAGAAAGAATAGGAGGAATTTTCCACCAAAAAGCTTTTCTTTCTTCAGTTTTTCCATAGTGAGACAGTCCAAGAATTTAGCCTGAACAATGCTCTTAATTTCTGTGACTAAGACAGGAAATGTTGCCAGAGGTTGTAGGAGAGTGGTTCCATAACACAATGATCTTTTCTAAACTGTATTTAAAATTAATTTTATACATTTTACTGATATGAAAGGTGCAAGTGCAGACTATTGTAGAACATCTGTAAGCAAAATGAAGAGGTGGGGGGGAAAAGAAAGCGAGCATTCTGGAGAGGATACCAAATGGAGCACTGGTAGCGATACATAGGAGGTAAGCAATGTGGGCAGCACTGGAAAACAGGGTTTAGAACTTTCCAAAGGAAGTGAGTTGGAGAGCCTCTGTTTAAAGAAAAGAGCAGGCTGATCTAACAAAACATTTCCTTAATTTCAAACATAAAGACCAGCTTTGTGACTTTGCCAGAAGGATAGTTGTTTACTGCTCAGGTCTATACTGTCAGAGAAAACAGCCTGGTATGAGTTTTGCTTATACCATCACTTAATTTTACATTTCCTTCCTTACTCAGGAGGCGTCTGCAGGATATAAGATATATTTGTAGCTGTCACACCAAAGGCTGAAAAGGATAAATGAAAGTATACAATTGACCCAAGTGTGATGTATCAACCTACAGTACTATGCTTGAAAAAATTCGTTGTTTTCCCTGTATTTGCATGTGTTGATCCTAAAATATCTCTGCAACTCTCTAAAGGCATGGTTCTGTGTTCTTTTTCTGATTTTGTAGGACTATATTATAAAGTATTAAAGGTGCAAAGGCAATAAATTGAAAAGCAGGACATTTCACAATGAAAGTCACACATAACACTTCAAATCTACTGCTGCCCCCTGTGCACATGTGGCACAACCACTTTCAATGCCATACCCACACATTCTTTTTTCCCAAAGTAGGCCTGTTCCACCTAATGTGTGCAATGCATATTGCTCAAGATACTCCCTCAGGAAGTGGTTTAATATTTTTGTGAATTTGTAAGTCAGTCTTTACAAGCTTTTCAGCCCATCACTCAAGAACCTGGAAGTCTGTGACCAATCATTTAATCTCCAATATGACATTATGTATTTCACACCTGGAGAAACAAAGTCTTCTGAGGGCAACATATGGACTCAGTGGTAAATGAAGGATTATAATTTAGGACAACCTAACTGCCAGGCATGTGTTCTGGCATGGTACATTTCTTTCAAATCTGATGAACATAAGGATGTTCAAACCAGATCTGACTGTAAGCTGGCATCCTGTCTCTGACCTTGGGGAGCCAAGAGGACAGTCTGAGAGGACAGAAAAAGCCTTTAGCGATATAAGTACACTGTATTTGTAAATACTGTAATATTTTCTGAAGAATATTTCAGTCTTGAGTAAACTCTGACTCAGAGACTTCCTGATATAGAAGTGAAGGCATTTTTTACTTAATAGCCATCAGTTTTCTTCTATGAATTGATTCTTGTGCTTTTTGATAACATACAATAGTTTAAGTCCTAGTAAAGTGACTTGAATTTGTGTATGCTCTTTATTTCTGTTGTAAAACTGTGGAGATATCAAAATAAGTACTTGGAATCTGAAGACGCATTGTACAACCTGTAAAAAATGCTGGTTTACATATTTGCTGGACAGGATGATGAGGAAAATGTCACCTGCAGATAAATGAAAATTTTCAGTGAGCTTCCAGAGCTGAATGGGAAAAAAGACCTTGGTGAAACTGAGATCAAAATCTGTATTTACCACAAAACCATGGGTGTTGAATCTTTTTTAAATTAGAAACTCGATTCAATGTTCCGGCACCTTTCACAGGAAACAGACAGATAAAGTTACTGGGATAGAAAGAAACACCTAAAAGGGGACCAGACTAGAACATACCCTTCATTTTTTTATTTGCTGTTACCACTTTCTGCAATTTGGTGCCTCTCTATCTGGGACCCTGAGGTCATCTGAGTCTGGATGCTAGATATTAATATTCATTCATCATCAGGTCGTGCTTTTTGTTGGGGATTATTAGCATGGACACAACTTTACTGAATGCAAATTACTGCTATTACATGAACACATAGTTACTGGTGTTTGAACTTGGCCGGTTAAATCCTATCAGAACAGCTCTGATGCATCAAAATAACTGTGAATTAGTGCAATTATTGCAACACTAACACATTTAGCACACCTACTCAAAGAGTTTCTTTTCTTTAAATTACTTACTAAGTTTTGTATTGAATCTTTTCAACTGCTAAAGCAAATAAAGCTGCTACATGCTGTCAGTGGTCATATTGGCTCCCACACTCTGAACAGCATGAGACTCTCCTTTGGAAAAAAAATTGTGGTGAAAAATGGTGGAAAAATTCAGATGGCATGAATAACTTACATTCTGACAACAAGTAGCTTGATACTTGTCATTTTGCAACTTGCCAAGTATCCTTTTTGTTTTTTATATTTAGTTACTTCTTTTTCAAATATGAAGAAAAAGGTAAATACAAACTCTCTTTTGTTCAACCACAACAGCATTCCATAGTGTACTCATTAAAAAGTACCTGGACTGCAAAACATGGGCATGTCACTATTATATTTTCAGTATTGCAGACAATTACGTCCTCATCTTATTTAACAGTTTTCTTTTATGGGAAACCGAAATATGCAACAAAGTGTTTTTATTTTTGTGTAAAACTTACCTTGTACTGCTGAAAAAATAAGCAATGTAATAAGGGGTACCAATAATGCCATGGGTTTTCAAACAAATGTTAATCCATGTTAATCTGGTTCAGTGCTTTGAAATCTATTAAATGTTTTTTTACAGCCTACTTTCCATCCCTGCTAGTATTACAAATTGCCTCCATTGCATACATGCTTTTATTTTATTGCACCTTTAGGCAAATGTAAAGCAAATAAGAAGATATAATTATGTTTGATTAAGGTAGTTTGGTGGTGTATTTGTCAACTAGTTCAGTGTCTATAATTTTTTGTTTTTTAGTTTCATTGAATATATACAAGGGATAAATAGATCTCAGAAGGTGCAGTGTACTCTACTCTGGAGATCTACTTTGTTCAATTTAAAATAAATGATTGCAGTATCATAGAAAAATAGGAGAGATGTGCACATCTCTGGTGTGTGATTCCCCAAGACTTGAAGTACCCCAAAGAGATGCCCATCTGTCTCCACTGATTATACAGAACACTTAGGAAAACTACATGCTAAAATAGACTTGCCAGCTTTAACCCTACATTGGCTGTAGGTGTTGAGGTGGTGCTGGTGGTGGTTACAGAGAAGTGGCCAGGGTGGGAAGTGGCCAGGTAAATGGGCTTATGCCCGGAATGCTCTCGAGGTAGCGACAGTGCCTTTATGCGTGCATGATTCCTGCCAGGGAGAGTTGTGTAACTCTCCCAAAGGACAGAGTTCTAGCTACCGCAGATAACCTGTTTCTGCCGGCTCCTCTAGGACGAGAGTTCCCCAGGCGTGGTGTGCTAGCGCTGACCAGAATAAAAGGCTTAGACAGAGGGCTCTTCCCTGGGATAACAGCCTATTTATTATGAGTCCAGTCTTGCTTTGTGAGGGCCCAGAGTTATCCAGGTGGCTGAGTAACCCAGAAGAAAGAGCCAGGAAGAAGCCCTGCAGGGCTCTTTTAAAGGGAGAAGGGACCAGGAAACACCCAATGGGAAATGGCGTAATTCAAAGTGATCAGTGGAGAAGAGCTTTCCAGGGCATAGCCATATATGGGATCTGAAGTACGGATGCAGGTAATACAAGGGCAATATGGGATTTTACCACAGCTCAGGCAGAGAGTTCAGATATTGGAAGAAGAAGGCCGAGGGTTTTGTCTTGGCTTTCTTCCCACCAAACCTGAAACTCAAAAGCAGCAGCTTCTTCCAAGTGCACTGCTACAGCCAGGGGCTGCCCCATGCCAGACACAGCTGTCTTCAATCAGCCCACTGCAGGGCACAGCTGAACCCCTCAGCTATGATGGTTGTACCTCGGGGAAAGCAGATTTAAGAAAGGCTAAAAGTGCCAGATGGGCAAAGAGAAAAAGAGAGGAAGAAACAGCTCTGCAGAGGCCAAGGCTAGAGAAGGAGAATGGGAAGAATGTGCTCCAGGCATTGGAGCAAAGTCCCCTGCAACTCGTGGGGGACCCACACTGGACCAGGCTTTTTGTTGAAGGACTGCAGCTCATGGAGATCCCATACTGGAGCAGGCATAACACATGAGAGGGAGGTAGGGGCAGAGATCAAAACTTTTACATAGGACCATACCCCTTCCCTGCTACCCCTGCACTGCTCAGTGGGAAATAGACGAATTTGGAGTCTGGAGTAAAGCTGAATGTGGGAAAGGGGGAAAGAAACATGTTGTTTCAATGTTTAATTCTTTCTATTTGAATGTATTTTATTTGTCAATAAATTAAATTGTCACAAGCTGAATTTTGCCCATGATGGTAATTGGTAAGCAATTTCCACTTTATATTGACCCATGAACTTTCACATCACATCTTCTCTTCAGTCTTCAGTCCTGATAAGGAGGGCGAGTGAGAAAGAGTCCAAGCAGGGGTCTGGTTGCTGGCCAAGGTTAACCCACTACAGTACCTATGCTTAAAAGGAACACTCTCAAATAGCAAATGGGGAAGAGGAGGCATGCCAGCCTCCAATTTATGAAAAGTATTTGTATAATTCTTCCGCAAAGAAAAGCTCTGTGCCTAAGATTAAGGTATGCACTACATCGCTTTACTATTCGTTCTGATTCAATTACAATTAGGAAATACAGCAATTCTTTACTTCTGATAAGACATTATTTTCCATTAAACCTACTTGTGTGACATCCTACTGAACAGGAGACATGCCACAAACTAAACATGCAATACAGGTTTGCACAAAATCATAAAACTAGAAGACTGACTTTGTCAGTTCCTTACTGTTTTAATTTTCTTGAAAAACATGATTCTGGCTACTAGTACATAAGCATACCAGGAGAAAAGCAATAAATGAGTTTGTGACATGGTTGGGCACATTCTACTTAGAAAGCATGCTGACCTTGAAATCTTATGGTCTAAGTAACTAAGACTGAGCCAGCAGGACAGCAAAGATTCCTAATTAACCACACATTTAAATCAAAAATGTTGTAAGACCAAAACAAGACCCTAGCTGTTGTCTAGGTCACTGTTGCTCTATAGCTTTCCAAATCAGCTGTGTCTGTTTTTCCTTTAGCAATGATATATGCTTTTCTACCAATATTTGTACAAGATAAAAGGCATAGTGTCTTTGGAACTGCGGTGTTTTAGCAGATGCACAATTAATCTAATCATGTTTCTTTTCCTTAACTTTTCTTAACAACGTTGATGAAACATGTTGCTGCTGCTCCATTCCTCTGATTCCCTGTCTCATTAAATATGTACTGAGTAACACCTGACAGCACTAAGATATATTTTATGTATAAACACAAATATTGAAACAGGCCATTTTAAGTCGTCCAGAAACAGTTATTTTCTTCACGTATTTACTTTTAATTAAAGATGCATCCACTTATAAGGACATTCATCACCATGATCATCGTGCTACTGGCAAGAAAATCCTTCATTGTGAGAACTCTACCCTTACTAATCAGTTGCTCCTGGGAAAATCTGAGGAGAGATTATTAGAAATACATATGTAAAATTTAATGATTTAAAAAAATTTCACCACTCCAGATTGGGTTCATCCTGAAACTTCATGTCATTTTTCACCAAGAAAAAAAGAACACAACCATCATATTCTTAAGTGCCTCTGCAAATGATGGATTTCAGTTCAGTCCCTCCTATCTGACGTAAGTGCCCCTAACAGAACACATAGTGGTACAGTTTAGAGGAAACTTGCATCTTCCCAGAAAACATTTCAGTTGTAATGAACTAACATACCTTGAATATATTAAAAAAAATTAATTCAATCCAATTCTCAAATGTATCTGGTTGTAAATGAGGCTGTGGAGTGGTATGATGGACCAGCCAGGGCTGCATGTGCTCTGTCCCCAAAACGGATTCACATTCTAGGGAAGGCAGGTTTTCTTCCTGAAGTCACTTTTGTGGCAAGGATGGAGAATCAAAGATTCTTGCTCCCTACTATTTCCTTAAGCCAAACTTTAGGTCAGCATTTCTAATGCCTCATCTTCCTGGGATCAGTTTTGCTGTGAGAATGGAAATAGGACTGTTAACATTTGAAATATTTTATTTTAAAATAAATAATCTGTTTGCAATGGCATAAAGTGTTGTAGGAGAAGCAAGAGCAGATAAAATGCTTCTTAAGACAGTCTACCTAAACCCTCTACTCCATACAAGGGTCAGATGAATCTTAAGTGTTTGCTCTCTGCTATTCTTCCAGCTGACTTTAGACTGTAAAACTAGAGTTTGCAGATTTTCTGCTGGTAAAGTTTGTTGCTATTGTTAAGTTGCACGGGTATTTGTCTTATTAACGCTAAGCAAGGCCTGTGCTTTACAGTGTACACAAGTGCATGCATCAACATACGGCTGGAATCAGTGATCGAGCAGAGAGCTATAAAGGTTTTATTGCCACTACGTCACCTGTGAGTTATGTAGGTCATCCCAAACAAGTGGCAAAACAACTTTTACAGCAACATGGGCTGTTATATTTCAGTCATGCCACACAGAGTATATCACAGCAACATTAAAGAAAGAAATTTAGCAAGCTTTTAAAATAAAATGTTGTTATTGAAACTGCTTTTATATGACCCTCCACCTGCAAAGTGAGTTGCCTTGCTTGCCCACAAATCCCAAAGATTTAGGGAACTCTTTTCCTGGGTTACACTATGCACATATTTAGTGCACATATTTAATGAAACTGTAATGCTGTCTACTTATTTTTATGTTCACTACCTTATCTTTGTAGCACAGTTTAGCTTTTAAGATGTGTAATTATATATCCATGTGCTTCATGACATAAACTCCTACTTTGATTCCTCACAAATCAAAATTACTTTTTCTGACACACTGTTATTTGTAGTTAGGCTTTAAATTTCACTTGCTGCCTAGAGCTAAAATATATGTGAAGGGAGGTGCAAGGTCATCTACACATGATATTAACATTTTTACAAAACAGGAACCATTTCTACCCATATCACACTATGCTTCCAGTCCTACGGTATTAATAAACCCTGCTTACACATTGTAGTTATATCAAAACCTATTAAAATGCCAGTGATCACTTATTCAAACAGGGCTTTTATGGTTAATCAGAAAACTTAGCATTGATTATCCTGCATTTGCTTTTAAATAAAGTAAATGAATTTTGCCCACTTAAGAGTCCTAATCAATCCCATTTGGGACATCGAGGGGAATTAGCATATTTAATTGTCCTGCAATGGATTTTTTTTCACTCACTTAATATTTAAGACATATTGTATTACTGCAAAAGGTGACCGCCTGCTTTATGAGCTGCACAAGTGACCTGTGTGCTTTGAGGAAGGCGACTACTTTTATTTCACACTGCTACAGGATGATGAATATTCTTCTACCTGTTCAAAATTAGTTGATACCTAGGTTATGCTCTACGAGTTGGAGCATGCCTGAAAATACATTGTTGCTAGTAGTCAATGAGGTACAGTATTGATTAAGGAGTGGGCATCCTCTGAAGAACTCAGTTCTAGCCTTCCAATTTTATCCTCCTGCCGCGATTCTGGCCAAAGCTTTCGGCCCTGCCACAGCACATCTTCTCTTTGTGAGTTCTTTTAACAGACACTTGAGATAAGACACAGTTAAAATACTTCAGAATTTCTTTGGTCTCAAAATGTTTATTAAGTGTTATCTATAACTTGGTGGCACAGAAAAGTGCTTTGTCATTAATAACAAGGTGCAAATGGCCTCGAGCACCTCTCGTCCAGATTATTTATACACCAGATTGTCCAATTAGGGAGATGTTGCGTAGGATATTTTCAATAAAAACCCAATAATCAGTTTTTCTTATCCCGCATTGCGGAACTTTAGAACCAATGGCAGAAAACACAAGTTTTTGGAGAAGAAAGGGGAAGTAGCAAAGGTAAAAAAGGAAGTTATAAAACAACACCTAAACCCTCCATTTTGCACACTAGTATTATAATATTTCATAAACCAAAATGTCTACACTTCTACCTAATTGACCTAGTGACATAACTATACAGCATTAATTTCAAAGTTATCACACTACAGGGGAAGTCTTTTCCAGGGTTTAAGATCAAATGAGGTGTATTTCTGGGGATCAAAACTTGTTAAAGCAAAAACAGTGAAATTCTCAGAATTCAGGGTTCCAACATCCTCCTTCCCCAAATCCAACCTGCATTTGTATTGTTTATAAAGCTGGAACAGTTGCAGTAATGCCTCTCTGTGTGCATCTATGGAGGTATACTGAAGACAAGCCAAGACCAGGACCAAGGCAAAATTCATCTCCTTTCCACATAATCTGCTGAGGGAGAGGCTTGAGGGCTGCCTTTGCAATAACGGGTAGTTCTTGCAAAAGAGTTCACATACCCTCCAAAACCCACCCTCAGTACCTGTGTGGGTTATCCCAGAGCACCAAGCTCCCTCTATTTGCTTTTGCACGATTTTACATGATCCATGTTGGGCAGAAAAGGTGGCTTACAGTCCTTCCCGGAAAGGCAGATATATCACTGTAGGAAGAAGCTGAGTCTGCAGCACAGTCTGCACATCAGGTATGGTGTTTCACCCTGCCCAGGAGGCACCAGCTCAGCTACATTGTAGATGTGGAGGTGGTTCATGCACCACAGCTCTGAAATGTGGGAATGTGCTAATTCAGCCCATGGCCCTGATGCCTCTGGGTTCCCTGCACACCCTACTCCTCCAGAGAGCTTTCTGTGTTGAGCCCTTGGTGACAGCTTCTGGTCTTATTGCTCATTTCCCG
>VZRZ01001799.1:122001-172263 GCA_013398175.1 Climacteris rufus | reverse complement strand
CCGGCTGATTAAAAATGAGGGAAACTATTTTTTCACTCTTATGAACTTTTCTGTTATGTGAATACCTCACCTGCCCTCTGTAAAGAATTTCTTAAACAAGGAAAAGGGATTGGAGTTTTTGTTGGTGATTATTTCTGGATTATTAATTACTTTTAATTACCATGTAACACCAAGATTAAAATGCATTCTAAAACTTGACACTTCAACCTTATTAGCTTACAACAGGAGTATGGTAGCTTCTAACAATTCTATTTATCAAAGGTAAAATGCTTATTAAGACCTTCTAATTATTAAGGTAGTGTAATCAATCTTCAGTAAAATTCCATTAGAGAGAATAAGCCCTTGAGGAAACTGCTTGTGACTCTTATGAACTTGAGCAAGTCTGAAATGTATAAGAAATCTCTTTTCTCCCACCGTGAGTTTCCTACATTCAAATTTTCTACCTTCACACTTTAGAAAGAAAGGCTTTTGGTTGATTGTCGATATGTCCCTGGAGCGCTTTAATCATCTTGTAAATGCTGTTGTTCTTATTATTCATTTTTTTTGGTAAAAAAATTATCCCACAAGCAGATAATTCAATGACAGGGAAGATAATTCATAAATGCATTAGAAAGCACAATCTTTCCCCCCAATTCATTTACTATCTAAATAGTTTAGAAATACTGTTCTGCCTCTAATTTTCCTCTTTCCTGCATCACCTGGGTATAATCTTCCTCATGTTACTTATTTGGCTCATGTTTTCAGTATACAGACGGACGTTTTCCTTAGGTCACCCACATATTCTGTAAAAGCCTTAATCTCATCCACATTTTGAGTTTTTAACTTGACTTACTCAGTATGTTCATTCTGGCTATACCCATACTGCTGGACTGGAAATCCTTTCCATCTGCAGGCATGTGATTTACTTGCTCATATCAGAATGGGAGGCAACCTGTGCTTGCAGCATTGTCCTGTCCTCATTCCTAGAGCCACATGCTCTGACCTGCCTCTCATGCTGCTGGGAGGTTGTTATTTGGTAGTCTTTCCTATATGAAAAGAAAGTAGCAGGCTTTTGGCTCTTAAAAAAAATGTCTGGCAGAAAGAGCAGAAGTAACCTGTCAAGCCTACAAAAGATGGAAATAAGCAGAGGTAATTCCAAACAAAGCAGTAAGTTCCTTCATCCTAGAAGAAAGATGACCTTCAGAATCACAGTTACTCTTTTAAAGATTTGTTCATCATGGTGACAACTTATTCAGCACTAAGATAAATGGTTTACTTTTGATTCCTGTTTTTCTCCCATTATCCAAATCAGACTGTATTTCTCTCACTTCACACCAACATTCACTGTCTGTCCTCATCCCTGCCTGCTAGCATTTACCATGGCATTCTGCATTTTTCCATCTCATCAACTTTATATCTTTCTAAACCTCATCAAAATTTTTTTCACCTTCATATATGCCTCCTAATAACCCAACTCAATTTATTCCTTGTAATTTATCCTACAAATGAATGTCTGCTCACCCCCAAACTAACCTTGCAACAGCTTCCTGCAATTTTTGGTACATACTTTGTTAAGAAAATAAATGTTTTGGAAAAAAAATGAATGTAAAATGATACAAAGGCATATTACTTTTTGCAGTTTTTGCAACAAATTAAATGTGAAAATTATCTTTATTTTAGTGATTCTTTTAATCAGATTTTACAGTCTGCTTAAAGTCTCCTGCTAAAAGAAAAAATTGAAAATTAAAGTATTTTCTAATTCTCCACTGCAAGAAATTGTCTTATTTTTCAGTTGATCTAAAATATATCAGAATTTTATGCAATAACAGTGTTTACAAAAGCAATATATAGCAATCCTTTTCACTTGTTCCCATCACAGAAACCTATTAATAAAAAACTCATTCAACATTAGAAGAGACTGCCAATAATGAGATTGTTTTTAAGGTTCTTGAAAAGAAATTCAAGTTCTATTTTATTATGGATACCTTTGGCCTGTTGAGCTCCAGGCACCTGGAAAAAGTTCAATGTTTTTCATAGTACTTGGGGAGGGTGTTCTGAACAGAATAATAAAATTTTGGGATACAAAAGATCTGTTTATGCTTATGCATTTTTGTAGAAGCACAAGATTATTTCTGCTTTAGTGTTGGGCTTATCTTTCTGGTATATATTTTTATTTGAGTGACATTTTGTTTAATTAGAAGGCTATTTTTGTAGTAGAGTAGTTTTTTATTTGAATGAAGTTACTTCAAAGCAAATAATCTAAATAAGACACATGTACATTAAAGACAGTACAAAAACTTCCATTCTGAGATAATCATAAATGCTTTGAGTCATCCTATACACTTTAAAACCTCATTTTTTACCTACCGTGCTATATAATTTAATTCCAGTTAAAGCTAGATACTGAAAGCCAGCAACATTATACTGCAGATTTCATTAAGCAGGATCTTCCAGTATTGCATACAAATATCTGCTAGATTTCTGCAGAGTCTTGCCTGGTACTTCCACACCTATTGCTACAGAAAGCAGCAATTAAGAAATCAGACATTGAATGAGCATTGTTAGTAAGGTACTAATAGGTAACCTTTTAACTATTTTTCCTTTTTGCACAGCTTCACTGATATTAAATAGTATCTGTTATAAACAGGAGTGAAAAATTCTGGACACGTTATAAAATAAAAGACCAAGGGTTATAGTATTGTATCCTTTTGCATCCTCTTTCTCCATTTTATGAGCCCCCACTGGTAACTTTGTTCTTTCCCACTGACAAAGTGATGCATTCTTTCCCTAGCATACAGACCTCTTCAGCTTTGTCATTCATACAAGTAAGGTTTCCTTACAAGCCATTTTCTGCCAAGTTAATACAGCAAAGCTTTAAAGGTGGAATACAAGAGCTTTTTAAAATGTTTTAGGGTACCTTCTTTCATACTGTCAAGAGTAACTGCAATCCATTTAAGTCAAATGCTTCATATAAAAAGAAGCATTTACAGCAGCAGGGTTGTTACAGAAGCAGTTTATTTTCTATAATGGTTTTGGCCCAGCCCTTTAGTTTTCAAGCATTTAACTCACAGACAGAAATTTTAACTTTCTCCCTGCAAAGCATAACTGATGGTTTCTTATGTAACAGTCCTCGAAGCTTGAATGACTACAAATACTTACTCAGGCCTTGTTATTTGCTTCTGACCTGCTTGTAATGACTTAGTATTGTGATAATGCAATTAAATGCTGTGACTTACTACAAAGTAATGGGACATACAATTGCCATGTGGTTTAATTTGACTGCAGAATATGGCCAGTGCTTGTAATGGATGCTATTATTCAGAGACAAATGTGAATGTAAAATCGCAAAGTGCAGGTAATAACTGATAGTCAGAACATCCATTCTCAGGAATCAGATCAAATAAATATTACTATCATTATCCAATCAATTACAGTAGGTTTTGAGCTGCTCAGGCTTGACAGGCAAGTGAGATCTAAAGGCTGCCATTCTCACTGCAAGTATAGTGCTAAAAAATGACATACTGGAGAGTCCCTTAGGCCCTGGGGGTGCATCCAGTCTATGTGCCTTCTCCATCTGGGATGGAATTGAGGTATAAAGGTCTCCTCCCTAGCCTCTGACTTTCATAGGAAGGATGAAGGCACAAAGATGTATTCTGACACTTTGGTAGGAGGCCGAGTACACAGGTGTGCTGCAGATCACAGCTACCCACAGCATGGCCCTAGGTGTTGCTACTGCAAAAATAGGCCTGATTTGACAAAAACTTTAGGTAGCAGATTGTTTTCATCCTTCTATTTATATACTTTAAAAAATTTGTGTAATATATTTGGTGAAGTGGAAAACCTCTTTAGAAATTTCATCTGGGGTACATGGGCTTGCTTTTCTCAATCCCATTTTGTGGAGTCTTCAGAAAAAGCTGACAAAACCCTGTTGTTCTTTTGACCAAGCATTGAAAAACTAAGGTTGAATATTCTCGGGCTAGAACACAACTGTCTACATGTTGATCTGGTTTCTGAACCATCTACGTGTAGTACAAGGCTGCATCTATATTTTGGGAGACATATTTTGATCAAATTTATCTCTAGATAACTCTATTCTTTATTGCATCCTTTGGCATTGACCTTTTAATTTCCTTTTAAGTAAATGATTGTTTTACCTGTTTCAAAATGTAAAAGCTTGGGTTTTGTTCTTTTTCCCCAAAGACATGTAAATTCAGCTGTATTTATTTGTTTCTTTAGTAAGCTCTGAGTATATACCAGATGGGAAATGCCAGATCTGCATATCTATGCATAATTCTGACATCTTTAAGTCTTTTTATAAAAACACAAAGTTATATTTATAAGGGCCTTTAAAATGAAAATATATCACTTTAGGCAAATTGTTTACAGTTTGCTTATCCACATAACAACCATTTCAGAGATCCCAAAATATTTATTTTCAATATTGAACTTCTTTTTATGGTCAATCCACTCTCTTTCAAAGCTGTTCAGTTTACACAACTAGTAAATTACTTTTCCATAATTGCTGTAATTACACTTCTCCTTGTGCTCACTCTTATCTCAGAACTGTGCTACTGTTGAACATCCTGGTAACAGAAAACCTCATGTTTATTTAGGAGGTAACACAGAACACTCTGTAAACTAAAATATCTACTTGGGAAGCTCTCCGTAGTTAAGGTAGTGTGATATTACTATGATTTAAAAGGCTGTAGCAACATACCAGCTATACAAAAAGCTTTTAAAGACAGCGTATAGCTCATTGAAACCTTGAAATGTTAAAAATTTTCCTATTAAAAATCAGCCTGAAATTGTGGCTTTAAAAAGCAAAGGGAAAATATGCTATAAGTATGGGGGAAAAAAAGACATCAATATAGTCTAGGTCATTCCTACAGAACATTGGAAATGTCCATTTCCTGCTTAACCACCCTGAAGAAACTGTTAATGTAACAACTCAGGAGCACACATTGTCTACTTTGACAAGAAATTGTGCTTTATCCTTCTTGGATAAGTTTCATAAAAAATGGTATTTCCTCATCTGCACAGACTCTTGCCATTGTGTTCTAGTTCTGCCTAATATCTCTACAAAGAGCAACCCAGTTATTTAAAGCATAGTTATGAGGAAATAACATTTCATTACCCAAAATAGTAATAATACGGAAAAATCAGAAGACTTCTTTCTAAATTATAACCTTTTTTCCTTATGTGTTTAATTATAGTTTTCATGTTCAGCTCCTTTAGCAATGCCTTCTCTCAGTTTTGCTGCCAGTGACAATTATCCAAACCTGCCATTAGGGTTCTGAATTCTTTACTAAAACACCTCAAAAACACAAAGAAAAAGAATTGTCATCACATTTCTGAGATGGGATGAAGCAGCATTTCTCAGAGCTTTCTGTACTGTTGACCTGTACTCACAACTACTTTGCAGTTTTTTCATAGATACAATGAAATGAAAATATATTAAAAATGATACTAATTTCAGTATCCAGATTAAAGCTGACCTCATGTAATAAACTGACACATTTACTGCAAGGAACCACACAGGCTTTGATTGTGCTTCAACTTTCAACATTCCTTCTGTCTAATACCTTTTTATTTGATTTTTCTTTCCATTTTGTTACTGTTATTCATGAAGGAGCCTTCTTAAGGAGAGTTTTTGCCATCTCTGTCAGCTTTTCTACATATACCTGCTTAGCACCCCACTGTTCTAAATCCCATAAGAGATCTTTTTTTTTTGTGTCCTTTTCCATTATTTTAATTGCTCTTTTTCTCACCCTATTTCTTAATTATTTCCAGTTCATAAACATAGTTAAGTCTTTAAAACATTTTGATTTAAGTCTCTACAATATTTTTATCCATAACATACAGGAGGATGGAGTGTACATCATATTTGCATCTTTCAACACTCTGAGAAGTCTTTTATGAGATCATTTGAAATTAAAATAAAGCAAAATCACAATTTCTTCGTATTAGTGCATTAAGCAATATGAATGACAGAAATACAAGAGCAGAAATTCATGCACAACTAACCTTCTTTTTAAAAGGGGACTTTTGAACTAGTTATATAACAATTATTAAAACTAGAACAATGAAGTGTCATATTTAAAGTATTTGACAGTTTATTTTCTTTAAGGAGATGCATGTTTTTTCACCACTGTGCTGCATGTAATCTAATGAAGGACTAAAAGCAGTCCCTTAAGATGGAGCAACAGGTAAGAGCTTTTACTACCTGGTAGCATTAAGAGAATAGAAGGACATCCTACTGTTTTACCCCACAGCTCATCTGCCTCCTCTGTTAGGAGCACCTACAGCTCTTACAATGGCTCTAGCACACATTGGATGGTGATCCAAGGGGGCAGTAAGCCAAGATAATTCAATAAGCACACAGAAAACAAAACTGGTTTAAAAAGAAAAAGCAAAGCAAAGCAAAGCAAAGCAAAACAAAACAAAACAAAACAACAAAAAAGAAAAAGTGAGTGGCATGATTATTTCATGCTTGGGCAATGGTCCTTTTCAGAAAAACATCCTGTCAACATCAAAATGAGTGTAAAGGCATCAGTGCAAATATGCAGCCATATGGGTCAAAGGCATGGACAAGCAATAACTGACAAGACATCTTTCAGCAATGGTGACCTCAGTTATCTCATGTTAAATTAGAATTTGCATTTCTACTTGAGTTGTCCACTCTGAGTAGATTCTGTTCACTAATCTGTCTGAGAATTTCAAACAACCTTTCTCCTCATGGTTCATTTTCTACCAAGTCACTAGGCTGAAGAAAGGTTGGGAAGCAGGTTAGTAGAAAGGAAGCAGAAGGAGCACATGACTGGGAATGAATTCTCTGCTTTTGGTAGCTTCCAACTCAGCCTTCTCAGGACCCTTCACTTTAGGGATGCTACTTTAAAGTGCACAAAAAGATCTACTGATGAATATGAAATTAGCATGCCATGTCTTGTCCTGAATTATTTCTTTCTGCCATAAGTTGGCATATGAGTTAAATCAGGCTGATGCCTTTTTGGGACAGCCTAAAAACAGAAGCCACACAAAATTAAAGGAAAATAAAGCGGTTATGGTTTATTGAAGGACCTTCAGGTACATTTAGGACAAGCAAGCCAACAAGCAGCACACCCAAAATGGACATGTGATATTGGACCTTCATACTTTTATGAGTTTGGCAAATTTGTATATTGACGTCAGTCTTCCAAGTCCAGGTAATGAAGTCATTTACCCATAGGTTTGGCTCCCCAAGCACACTATTGTTTTTACTTCATGGGGCATGAGACAGTGAAATGTCCTTGGTTCCCAGGCCAAGAGCTAGATCTGAGGCAAGTGTTTTGTCTAACAGAAGTGGGAAAAACACTAGCTAAGGCTATATGGAGTTTAGAGTTATACAACAAAAGACTACAGGACTACAAATATATGAAAATATAGGAAAAATATAAAAGCTAAAATCCTAACGCATCAAGGCCTATCCCAGTTGAAAGCCTATCCCAGTTTTGTGGCTGGGTTAGCTTCCTGCTGGTCCTGGTCCAGCTCTCCACAGACTGGGTGCCCCACTGCTGCTGGAAAAGGCACACCAGAAACACATTGTGAGGACAGTTCACAGCAGCTGCCCATAGTTTCATCTCTCTGGAGCATCAAACTAATCTCTTAAATCACAACCTAGTTGATATTTCTGTTGACATTTCTGGTATTGGGAGCTATTTTTCTATTCCTGACACTCTCTCCTCCCACCAGCTCATTTCCACCACTCTGCGTGTCCCTGTTCTGTGTTGACAGTGCTATTTGTCTGTGTGGAGGATCTCAAGATCAGGGCACTGATGATGGCACAGTGGTAAAAACACACAGCTGGCTGCTGTGTGGGGACTGCCTTAACTGGTCTAAGCAGAATGGGTGCCAAATGTGAAAGCATGACCAGACAGTGATTCTCAAATGTAGCTTGCTCAGACATTGCCTTCACAGGAAGTGTTTTCTGTCACATCTTCCCACTCTGTGCCAGACCATATGCTTAGGAGAAAACATGGCACCAGCCACAATCGCCTCTCCCATGAGAGACAGTAGTAAGACAGTAGTAACAGCAGTGACAGATCCTCGTTCCTTCACCCAGCAGGACCCCCAGGTGGAGGCTTTCAGGCTCTCCTTGTCTCCTCTGAGGGAGCTCAGTTGTTTCGTTTTCAGGTATTGTGTTGACTCCTGAGTATCAAAAGATTATGACTACACCTTATCCTGGTGAAATCCTGAGGGAGGTCTTGCTATTGGGAGGAAAAAGCATTAAAATTTTTAAAGTAAAAATCTAGGGGAGTTTTGGTTATAAACGAGGATAACTAATGCAAGGACTTTAGAGCACAGCACCTTAGGGTGTTGTTTCATTGTTTTTTGATGACTCCTAGCTCACCACATATTCCCTCTCTTGCCATGGTGCCAGAACCCACTGGGTCACAGAGTGAGACAAACAAGAGAGCAAATTCAGCTAAGGATACTCATTGACAAAATAGAAAAGAAAGTAAAAATGGTTTTCATAGAGATCAGTTCTCTGACCTCCAGTGCTGGGACTGGAACACAGGAAAGTGGAGGGAAGACTGTCTGTCATCACTATTTTCTGAAGCAGCATCATTAGGTCAGCTAATAATGAAGCCACACTTTAGGCAATGTTCAGAATTTTGCATAAAAAGTGTGTAAAAAGGCACATCTACTCCAATGCTTGGGTGCAATCTTCATTAATCAGCAGCTGTTCAGAGCCCATGAGATCTGTATTGCTTGCTTCCTATGGTCTTTTGGATCACTGTTACAGATATCATGTACAGAGTGAGTTTCTGCAGAGGAAAAAAATAATTCAGCTGTCTCAGGTGAGAGCTTCCTAAAGACAAAATTATCCCGAGTAATTAGAAATTTCAGACAGTCATGCTAAATTCTCTGAGTGCACACTGAAATCTAAAAATTATGGCCTTAAAAAATGGGAATTGAATAAGCTTCTTCCAAGTGTAAGTCAGTGATGTAGAGACAGAGTCTGTTTGAATCATGAATCATTCTGGGAATTTTGAGATTCCTTAGTAGCAGTTTATGAGTACTTAAGCAGTAAACTGTGATAATTAATCTCTTTTCAGGTTTATACCTGCAGGAATTGTACATATTGGAAATGAAATTGATTAAGATTGTTATTCAACATCTCTTCTTGTGTTTCTTTCCTTAAAAATGTCAGTCTCTGTAGCAAGAGGGAAGATGGTATTCTGCTTGGAAATATCCACTCCTGCTTTATAGATAATAGATGTGGCTGGGCCATCAGTGAACTCAGGTTACAAGACCCACTTGGGAGCTCAGGAAAATACACTTAGACTCAAATCTGTGCTACCATTTTATATTGTAATTACTATGTAAACCAGATTTCAGTACCTAAACTAAATAAAACCCAAGTTGCACTTTAATTGCAGCAAAAATATGTGGCAAAGCACCTTATTGACATATGTGTTTACTGTTCTTTTAGCAATAAAGCTTTTTTGATGTGAACTGACTTTTCAACCCATCCAAACTCCCTTATTCCAGCAAGCTGTTTTAGGAATTGGCATGTGTTAATAAAACAAAGTGCCATTCTCACTAGGCAGACAATCTTACATTTAATGTTCAAACAGTGGGAAGAGATGTGTAGGCTATCACAGCACTCCCAAGTGACAGTAATTCACCCCACAATTTGCTGCAATAGTTAGAAAATATTTTGTGTTAATCCAGGTGCTCTGTCTGATCATCCAGATGACTCCATGAATTCTGAGAAAATTTTCCAATTGACACCTTAGGAAAACAGAACGAAACTTGTTCTACTGGTCTATGGTCAATTAAAGAAAAAAACGTGATTCCTAAAGGCCTATTTTTTTATCCTTCTCCATTTCTTTAACTCACTAAAAGGTGACACATTTTCTTGCAGTGTTGATTCATCCTTTCTTTCAAACAATAGTATTGTAAAAAGATGTTTTATTTGGGATGGTGCCCATTCACATTCTTGGCACTTCTCTAAAACCTATGAAGGCATTTGCTCCATTTCTCACAAATAAACAAACTACAGCTGCTATTTTTCAAGGATCAGCTTGCTGCCTCTGCATAAAGACAGGTTTTTTTTAACAAAAGAACATTTTTATATTTTAAAATTTTGTTAATTAAAATGTTTCTTAACACACTTCTGGGAGCTCACTCAGCTCTCATACCCTTTCATTCACTAAATAAGAAGTATAAATGAAATATATCCATGTATATAAGGTGGAATGGTACAACTCCGAACCTTTGCTCTTACCTTTCATATACATTACCTAAATTATCCTATTTTATCTCGAATGAGGTCACCTATAATTGTTTGAATTTGGTGAGCTTGTTTTATATGCTTCAAAGAAATATTCAGTCATCCAATAGAAATAAAACAAAATATTTTTTCTATCTTATCTGTATCTGTTTAAATTAAAGGAATCTGATAGATAACCAGAGGTTTGAATAGCTATGGAATTCAGACTCGAATGAATTTCAATAGCTACCTCTTTTCCATTGAAAATAATATTTTAAAACTAACCTTTTTGCTTTGAATCCTAACTCTTCTGCAAGGAGTTCTATGGCAATACAATAATTATTTATTCTATTAATTTCAACAGAATTTCAATATAAAGTAATGAAAAGCAGAGACTGCACATCCAGTAACTACTAATTCAATACCATTTTTACTTTTAATTTCATACTTTACATTTTACAAGGATTGAAGAGCAATTTGGTCTACAGGAAAAGCTAATTAGTTCTTCCATATTTGCATTAGGGATCTTCAGTGCTTGGAATAATACTTTTATGACTGAAGGTCTTTCAGTCTGCTCTGAGAAATACTCTGAACTGGAGAGAAAAATTTCAGAAAATCTACCCTCTTCCCCTCAAAAAATCCTTTCCTAAAACACAGTAAGTCAGAGATCTGAATGTCTTTTTTGTCTTTTATAACAGCTTAGCACATATGTGTAGGATATATTGAGAGTTAGTTTCCAAGAAAAGGATGCCATAGTAATGTCAGCAAATAAAGTGAGCTGGAATACTAAAATAACACATGAGAAAAATGAAGACTGATTTTAGATTGAACTATTTATTTTGTATGGTATTCCCAGATGTCTCAAACTTGGTGTAGATTTATGGAGAAGCATTTAAAAATGCGAAAAAAACCACTTCTGATAACACAGAGATTTTGTGAACAACTTAAAAATTGAAAGATATATTACCCTTCTTCCTAAATGCTTATAATTTTCATGCATAGCAAATGCAATGTTTTTCAGTTTAAACATTTCTTTTAGAAGTCCACAGAGGTGAAAGTGACAACAAAATAGAATGCTTTTAGAAAAATAAGTGATGAATTGTGGCAAGTAGAATAGCATTTCTTACAATGCTGATTAAGTTATACTACAAGACTCCTGTGTGCAACATGCCTTGCATATTTATTTGGAACACTACAAAACTAAATGGTAAACAAAACTGGAAAAAAACCCACAAACATCACCAATGAAACTGATGTTACTGGCAACAGCTTGAAATGACTGGGTACTTGTCACTTATAGAGCATTATAAAGTCATAAGACTACACAATTTGGACCTTGATCACCATTTGGCCCAAATAAAATAAGCATGAAATGAAGAGAAAATGAAAATTATAATTCAGTGTCACATACTTTGGTAAAAGCTATTTGTAACCTTTTGTTTCCCTCTGAGACTGTTTATTCCCCAAAGAATGTAAGTTATGTTGATTTGATGGTTTCTCTCCCTGTAAAGAGTCACTGTCTAGAGGTTGTGCCCTGTATCCTTTTCTGCTTGGACAACAGCAGCAAGGCAGATTGGAAGAGAAGCATCTTCATTTCAGCCTATCTATGCTTCTGCTTGGGTTTAATATTGCCAGTTTTCAAACAAATGTGAATCCAACTTGAAACGTTATACAGGACTACCCTTACCCTATACATTAGACTTCTTGCAGTAGTTCTGCTCTAGACTTTATGGCCTATATATCTAAATGTTCTAATTGTTCAAATTTCTTTTTGTAAGGAGAGAGAAATCTTCACACATTTTGGAACTGACAGACTTGATGGGGAGCATGGAGGTGCTTTTACATACATCAGAATAAGTACTTGCTTTCCTCATCTCTCAGTAGCAAATAACTTGACAAAATGAAGTAATTTCAGAATTATTTCTTCAGAGATATATTCAGTATAAGTGGAATTAGATCTTCTTGTATTTTTCACTGACATATTTCCATTAGCAAATTATTTGCATCAGTTAAAGTTCTGTCATGCTGTCCTTCCTGATTTCAACCTGAGTAATTTATAATACTTTTATTAAGCTTTTATTGAAATGTTTAATCACACCTGAAATTTCAGAGGCTTCTTAAAATGACATACTAACATTTTTCAGCCTTTTAATTTAAAAAATACTAATTTCTATTTACACTCTTCAAAACACACATCAGTCAGACAATTAGCTTCTATATGTACTTTTCTAGTAGCTGAATTTGAAAAAAACTCCCACCAAATATGCACTTACATCAATGAAAGTTTGAAAGCTGGTTAGAATATATTAATTGTATACAGAGAAGACAATCAAACTAAATATTATGAGATGCCTCAAAACTGTTTAATAGTTTAGAAGAGATTTGTCCAGGTGCAGCCAACCTGCTAAAATGAGATTGTCAGTCATTAGTATCTGGAATAGAAGATTTTCGTATTACTGAAATGTGGTTTTAGCTGTCAGTGTAACTTGGAGCAGCCATCTCATTACTTCCATGGAAAGATTTTCCTGACAGAAAATCTCCCAGGATAAAGTAGAAATGAAACACAACCATTTCATTTCCTAATTGTTATGAAAAGCTAACCAAATAGTAAATGCAGTACAAAGACAAGAACCTGATTTAAAGTATGTCTCCATGACTGCAGATATAGGCGACATTTCAACTGACAAAATATTCCTGCATTAATTTTTAGTTTGTCATAGGAAATACATAAATCTGTTGCGGTGGCCCAGCCCACCTTGGGGCTGAGTGCCATACAGTGGGTGGAATTCCCCGCCCAGGATTCCAACCCTGAGGGTGGATCCGAGGGCGAGGCCCAAGTCTAGGGCTGACACCCACTGTGTGTCACTCCCGCAGCATGTCCTCCCTTTGTTCCAGAGACTTCTGTGCTTCTTTCTCGCCATTGGTTCAAACCCCTTATGTTTAATAAGGTAGCCTATTCCTTATGTATGAAGCTCTGGAGGGTTCTGTTCAGTTCGGTTCCCTATTGGTTGGTTTGTATCTGTTCCTCCCCTAATGTGTTGTGATTTGTTCCCTGTTACCTCATGTCCTTCCCTTACTGGCTTGCTCCCTTGCTCCCCTCTCTCTCCAGCCCTCTTTAAAAACTGCTGTCATCCCCCTCACAAGTGCCTTTTGCCTGCCTGTCTCCCTTTCGACCACACCCCCTGCCCTTCGGGGTGGAAATAAAGTCGGGACTGAGGACACAGCAGAGGCCCTCTCTCTCTTTTACCCTCGCCGAGTTGCTAGGCAACAGCGCTGCTGCAGCCTGCCTTGACTGCTTCCCTCAGGCAGCACAGAACTGCCGACGGGGCTTTGGTAGCCGCGCTGCTGGGGCACCAGACCTTGTCGGCTGCTGAGACCACCAGGCGGCTAGCGGCCAGAGCGACATAAACCCCTTATTTTGAGTATACAAATGAAACACAAATCTTAAACTACGGCTATATGTGGCCGGAACTGTAACTCCTGTTCCTATAGTAGAGACACACTATACACTGTTTATCTGCTTCTTTCCACCGACGTATAAAAATAAGGGACCTGAAGTATAACTAAAGGCCAGTGGATATGATCCTACATCTTTTATCAAGAGTTAAATCTACTGGAATACCTTTAGTATTATTTCATCTATGAAATCCAAGTTAGTAACTTGTGAGCCCTCTGTTTTATTGTCTCATGGTCAGGATAATTTATTGTCTTTTTGGCACTGTCCATTCTCCATGGTGCACCATTTCTTTCTGTGATCTTAGTTTTCATCTTGTTCTACAGTCAAACAAGATGATTTTGTAACCTGTACACTGAAAGTGAAGACTGACCTTCATCTCATTTTACAACATCACAGTGAGATGCAGTGCTTAGTTGAAAAACTGGAGTATATTCTGAAGTCTGCAAGAAATATCCAGTGGAACCAAAATTGCATTCTTTATTTTTCAAGCTGCTGCTTTCTCCTACATAGTTATCTGTATTTTAAGAGTTAAGAAGACAGATAAAAAGGCTCTTTGTTTCTGCAAATTGACTTCTGACATTATGAAGATGAGTTCTTACTGACATGGAAAGTTCTGGTGGCTAAATGAAAAATACATGTTATGGGAGTTTAAACTCCCATAGGCTAACTTGCAATATAAATTATATTAAGGGATGTTGAATGTTATATTACAGGTCGGGTGACACTGAGTAACACAGAGAAATAAGAAATATAAGAGCAGAGTTTTTCATATTACCTTCTAAACACATTGAAATTTCCCAAATGCATCAGAACACTTTTAGAGTCCACTCTTGCAAAAATGCTCAATGAATTTTGCACATAACAGTTCTGTCATAGCACTCTGCATCAAATTAGTTCTTCTGACTATAGAAATGGTAAGATTTTCTGTTGGTAAGGCAGAGAGAATGGAGAAGGAAAAAATCTATGCTTTTCCTAGTATTTCCTGCATCTGAAAAAAAATTTCTTTACAAGAAGAAATGGAGCGTTGACATATTACAAGAAGGGAAGCCATAGTACCTTTCTCAAAAAGAAAGAATTACTTCCTGAATATTTTGATTTACTAAAATTCTGAACTCTCTAAAGGTTTTAACTCTTTGCTCCACTAAATCTGGCACTGAAATGGGCTGCTGGCTAGGGATCGTTTTCATAGTTTCTTTGCCAAGTTATGAGAAATTCATAGCTCAGCCAACCACTTTTCCTCTTCTTCTATCAGTTTATCTTTAAAATGTCTTTCCAAAACAAGTCAATTGCCTGAGTGTGATCTGTGCCCTTGTATATCTGTGTGACTTCAATAGAAAAAAAGAGAACATTTTGTTTACATAAAGGAATATATCTATTACGCATATCTAATAGGTAATGTCCATACAAAGTTACACATTTAAGCAGGTTTTGCCATATTGCTAATAATGTTTGGAGCTTTTGGCAGCATAGAATAATATATGTATAGCTAAAAAAAAGACCTGAATAAGCAGTCAAAAAGTAAAGAAAATTAAATGATTTAGACTGAAATTGTCTACACATTTGACTACTTTTACTGAGTTTCAGGTTGTTTTTAAAACTTTCAAGAAATGTAAAATTGAATGTAAATGTAAAATTTCTCTGAAATGCAAGAACTAAAAAAGCATAAGGAACTGATACTAAGAGACACCCAAAATTCTCACTAATGGAATCTAGAAGATTAGTTACAATCAAAAATCACTTTGTGTGTGTGTGTGTGTGTATGTGTGTGTGTGTGTGTGTTTGTGCCCGCACGTGTGTGTGTGTGTGCATTGTTCATGTGCAGCATTAGGATTTAGTTATAAGGAGAAATTAAGGCTGGTTGCCATCACTACTTTATGTCTGTATTTCAAAAAGAAATATGTGATTCTACATAGGTAACATGTGACCTAAGACCTTATCATTAACACATTAGCCCTCATCACCAAATGGCTCAAAATTATAATACAAAGCAAATCAATGTAAATTTTGTTTTGACATCATTGTGCTAAGGGATGACCTTTTATTGTTATTGTATAATAAATTCATCAAAGTATTTTCAGATATAACCAAGTATTTTCATAGTTACTTGTAGAAAAAATTTGCTCTGAGTTACATTTATCTCTCTGTTACATTTACCTGAATAATGGAGAATATAATTTGACATTTGTTTCTAATATGAAGTTTAGAGACTCTGAAATAGTTGGCAAACCAATCTATCAGAAAAGAAAGAGCTCATTCAAGATATTATATAGTTTCAAGCTTGTTTTCAGCATATGAAAACTGTTTCTTATTCATGTAGTTTTCTAAAACGGATGCAGATTCCAAGACAAAGTATTTTAAGAGTATAAAATGGTGTCATTGTGCAACAAATACTTTCTTCAGATATATAGTCTTAAATACAGCTGAATACAAGAAGAAACAAAACGCAGAAAAATGGACAGAGACAAATTTTATTTCAATTAAAATTTAAATAAAACTGTCAGTACTCCTCTGGGCAACATTCTAATTAGTGCTTAATTATTTTTTCTCTTAAAAACAGGTGTGTTTCCTGAACACAGAATTCATATTATCTCAAGTTTATCAATACTGACCAAGTCGAATGATAATGTAACTGAAGATAAGTTTTTAGAAATAACATAATTTTCACCCTTCCTTGTGTAATACAGCATCGCCTAAATTAAGCACAGCAAAAGTAGTAAATTCAAATCAAATTACATTTAATAAATAAAATGATATTTAATAAATAAAATTATATTTAATCCCACCTGCTTGGGTAAAATGAAAGTCACATGCTCTTCATTTGGATTTGTATTCCTTAAAAAAAAAGAAAGCACAACTACATCAAAGTAGCTCTTTCAGGTAATTGAACTGTAAAATCATGGCCAAATTCTGTAATCTTGGTAGGTGTTTAATTCACAGACATATGTCAGGGAAACCTGCTGCCCCAAATGCCCCAAACCAAAGGAGAAATCAGACCAGGTAAGAGGCACAATACTTCCAGCTGGTCCCTGGCCTGTGAAACAGGGAGATCAGCACAGGGAAGTGCCTGAAGGATATCCCTACAGGTAAACAGGGATTCAGCCCTACATAAATGCAAATAATTGAGACAGCAAATCCTCCACTGAAGAGAAAACTTTTGAGGTGTTAATACACATGGTAATCTAGGACAGAAATAGCAGCACTATTTACTGCACTCCTGAAAGCAAGACCCTTAAGAAGGCATAGCTATGGACTAGGAAAAGTATAAAATAAGTCACAGAACCACGCAGTACTTGAAAAATAAATAATTGACATATTTCCTGTTTCTAGAGATATCTTATGTAACATCCCTGGGTTAATTAATAGCATTTTAAGGGCAATGGCAAAACAGATTCCCCAGCACTCCCACTGAATGTAAACACAGAGAAATTTGCTATTCTCTGCAACTTCCAAACTGCACTCGTGTACTAGACAGACATTTCTTTTTGATGTAATATAATGTGAAGGAGTGGGAGATGAGGAATGAAAATGGAACTAAAAAGTCATCATTTGGGTCCAATGGTTTCACTATAAAGTCTTTTAATCTTTTTGACAGTTCTGATCAGTCTTGTTATTCTTAAAAGAAGCTGTAGCATCTAAGTGCTGCAAACAACATAGAGCTCTGTTGTGCCCAGTGAAAACGCTGAGTATGTGACTCTCATATCACTTCAAGTTTTCAGAAGCTTTTTCCTGCAAAAGGAGAAATCATACAGTTCAAGAGAATTGTGTTTGGATGCCAAAGACAGAATTCTAGAATGGCTGAATTTGATCCTGTATTTGTAGCTGTTGTATGACGTGATGATGGGTGATGTGTTTCATATGCATCTATATCTTTCTAGCCTTAAAGAAAATGGCATAGTTAATCACCATATTTGATTTCCACAAGACACAACAAAGCTTAGGGTCCCAAGAAGTCTGCAGCTATCATTCAACTAAATATCTACATCTTCAAAAATCCACAGTCCCTCTTTAGGAGCTGCAGTCTTCAAGAGTCACTCTGAAGTGAAGCCATTAGCACCCCTTCTGGGATGCACTCTGGTAGCAAGCTGTCAATGGTGTCACTGGCAAGATTAGGCCAGATGAGTCCCAGCTATCTTGATCCAGTAACAGGAGCACAAAATCCCCACGGTCCTACAAGATGGAATCTCCTTCTTCAGTGACACAACCTAAAGCAAATATACCGGGCCATGGATGCTGTGAGTTGCTTGTAAGAATCTATATTGCCCCAGGGGAAGCACAGAGATTTGACAGGGTAAGTAGAGTTTAAGCACCAGGCAAGTGCTGGTGCTATTTGCATTCTGCTGGCAGTCCCACAACTTCAGAGGGCTAATCTCAGGCTGAATTAATTTCCATCTGAGGAATTACATACCGAGGTTGCTTATTCTTTGTACTTATGAGGTACAAAAAAGAGTAGGGAAATAACAAATACAGTTCCCCTCTTCTAGACATTATTTACCTCACTGAATGGTGACGTCCCCTTTATTTCACTAGTGCTCCTACATACACTAAACCATCAGATCTTGGTATTGTATTTAAATTGTACGCAGTGATTCTATCATTTCTGGAAAACATGGGGAAAATACGGGATCAGGGAGGCTACTGCTTATTAGAAAATTTTAAAATGTTAATACTGTAATGTTTTAATTAGGCATTGCCAAGTTAAGTTTGCTTTTCATTTTTACAGTTATATATTTTAACCTGAACTGGCATAGTTCTTAACAGAAGTCTGTGTTTTTAATAACACTGCAAATTCCTTCATGTTACTAGCTATGCATTATGGAGACTAATGGACTTGAAGCATTTTAAAGGTTTTTTTTCGTAAACAACATTAGATTTACATCTGCAAATCTTGTTCTCAACTTCTGAGCAATCAAACTTGCAGTTGTATCACATATCAGAGTACTCTACTCATTTCCCCTTGCTTTTGTAAAACATACGCTAAAGTAGGAAAAAAAATCTAAACTAGGAGTTCCATTCTTTCATATATAATCACAGTGTTGGTCCACACTCTTAGAGCCATCCACCAAACCCTGACACTTCAAACAAGGGAATAAATATTGGTGTATAATAATAGCTACTGTTGTCTGCACATACAAGAAACTTAGAGAAAATATCACTTCTGCAAACTCTGGAGGCATTAAAATGTTTTTAAGAAATTGGTAGAAAAGATGAAAATCATTAGGTTAAGATAATTTTTAATCTGATTGTTGGCAATAATGGTTTAATTTGAGGAGTCATAATTTTGATTCAGAAAGAAAGCAAGAAAGGATGGTAGCCTAAACAATTCAATACTTTTTTTTTAGCCTAAGCAATTAAAATCTGAAAATAACTGAAAATGAGGCTTTATATGCAGGGTTTGAGTTTTAGGCTGCCTTGACTATGAATGCTATCAGTTTTCATATAAGCACAAAATGCACATTATGAAGTTTTATTGTTTGCATTCAAGTGTCCATTCTATGCTCATCAAAACCAAAATCAATGGAATTCTACCAGAAACTCTGAATTTGGAGTAACGGCACCCTAGGGCTGCAGGAACCTTCTGCAGTCCCTCTCCATTGAGGAAATAATATAACTTATTTTTCCTCCCAGGCACACCTGCAGGTTGAGCATCAAAGTGATTGAGAGCAGTCCTGCAGAGAAGGGATTCAAGGTGGTGGCTGATGAAAAACTGAACATGAGCTGGCAGTGGGAGCTCGCAGCCCAGAAAGCCAAACCTGGGCTGCATCAAAAGCAGTGTGGCCAGCAGGGTGAGGGAGGTGATTCTCCCCATCTACTCTGCTCTTGTGAGATCCCACTTGGAGTGCTGAATCCAGTTCTGGTACCCCCAAAACCAGAAGGACATGGAACTGTTGGAGCAAATCCAGAGGGCCACAAAGTTTGTGAGAAGACTGGAGCACCTCCCCTACAAAGACAGGCTGAGAAAGTTGGATCTGTTCAGCCTGGAGAAGAGGTTGCTTGGAGACCTTATAACAAGAACAAGAAAATAGTAAAGGATTACTATTACAATTATAAACTGATTTTTCTATGAACTAAAGTGAATCTTGAAGACCAGAGTTGTTCTTGTAATAAGCCATTAAAAACTTTCCAATCAGGGTGGTCCCTTGAAGCATTAAAAGAAAAATGTTGATCCTTGTTCTTGCACATGGAACAGAGAAAACACAGAGACCTGACAACTTTTGTTATCAGTAAATAAAACTGATTGCATATTTTCATGACTAAAGATTTCACTAGGAGTAAGTAGTTAAGGTTTTGTTGGGGAATTTTACTGAAAATTATCTAGTTGCTCTGAGTCTGCGTGGTATACTCTGCCTCAGATCTCCTAAGGTAAGTGTCTGAATCATACTGATGGGAAGAAAAAAGGGATTCTTAAAGCACAACAAGAAGAAAGTTTATTAGCAAATGCAGAGTCTTTGTAATGACAGTAAGTGAAATAATATCAATATTGGAAGAAGAAGCTTTTGCTGAAGCCTTGCAGATTTTGTCCTCTGGCTGAAGCCTGGCAGGACAGTGGCAGTAAAAGGTGTCTCTATCTCTCTCAGCTTTACAGCCTTGAACACTGCAATGTGAACACACTACATGCTGACCTGCCTTACTACACTACAGAGCTTATCAAATATTGAATACAGTCATAGCAAAGCCATTTGCTCTCCAGTCTAAGCAGAAGGATGGCTGTAGACATGACCTCTTGGCTCCTTTTCACAGACAGGGATGCAATCTCTGTTACTGCACAAACCTTCTGAAGAGTTTTCTACAATCTCCCACCTATTAAAACATGGGGGTACGGTTAAGGTGAATTTGATTTTTCATTGAGTAATTTTGAGGAAAAAAAAAAGCTCTTGGAGTATCTGCTGCTATAGACAGCCATGCAGTGTCAAACCTCCATGGATTGTATTTGCTACACTACTACACAGGCACTACACTTTGTCATTAACTATAGCAACAAAGCATTTATCAATTACTTTAGAAGTTCACACCCACACACACCCATACACACACACACACACACACACACACACACACAGAGAGAGATCAGATAACAACTACCTGGATTTTTACTCTTCTGTTATGCTGAATTACTTATGTAAGGATTGTCATATTTGTCTCACAACCTCACTAGATTTTCAGATTTAGTACCACCTAAGTTTTTGTCTCAAGACAGAAGAAACTAAATTCTAATGATAATTGTCAAAGAAATCCTCCAAAACCCAAATGGATTATGGCCACTTTACCACCCTGAACTTGTGATTAAGGCAGCTGTCAGAATGAGATGCACTTGCTTCCATGGAAATAATCTTTTTATGGATGTTGATTCTGAAGCTGAATGAGGATACCAAGAGAAAGTGTGGTGGGCTCATCCCTCAACTGACATTCTTGCTTGAGAAAAAGAGCAGTTAAAGGGAAATAAATGACCAGTTCTAGGGAAAGCTAAGGTTAGAGAAAGTCAAAGAATCTCAAGATAGGAATAGGGACTTAAATACAGGTTAGCAAGAGAAACAGGAGTAACAGTATTGCTAAAATTGAATGTCACTCTCTAAGATACATAAGCTTTGAATTTTTGTAAGTGGGAGTAATTTTTTATTCATCTCTTCTGTGTTTCTGTGACAGAATGAACAGTGGGATCCTTGATCCTTATTGCTGTTAATTGGTATAGCTCCATGGAGAGAAGCGTAATTTTGACTGTATCTGTTGGGCCATGAGACAGGGAAAATCCCCTTTTCCTCACTCCACAGAATCAGTCAGCTCCTCCCTGAGGCAATCTCCTTCCTCAGCAGTACAGTTCCTCTGCTCATGCTTTTTATCTTGCATTTGCCAATTTTGCTTGAGACTGGTGCAAAGCAGATTATGATGGGTAACTAACAAGCAAAACATCAGAAGCAAGCTTTGCAAAATACACATTTTCAAAGTCGGTGTGGTGGTTTTCCTTTTAAATACCTCATAAATATTTTACATAGATACCTGGAAGCACTTTTTCATTACAGTTTTATAATTATAATGTGATATTAAAGACTGTCTTCCTTTTTCAGGCAGAATTCTGAGTTGCAGAGGATCTGCTAGAATGAGATGTGCTACATTTGGCTTTTATCATGCAATAATGAAGGCAGCAAAATACAAAATGCCCATAATGAAACATTACACAAAAAGGACATAGACCTTAAGGTAACAATACCAGGAAATATATAATCAACCATGTGTCATGCTCCTGCAGCTGTTTCACCTCATACCAATTTTCACAGTCTATAAAAACTTGTAAAGCACCAGATGTTTAGGGGAAGCTGTCCCACTCTCCCTAGCTTTGAAAGTAGAGGCAAGATTTATTAGTGCTATATATATGTGATTTTAGTCCTGACTTGTATATTTATAAACTAGGTGAAACATGCAACACATCCTGTTGTCAAACAGCTGATTTACTTTCCTTTGCTCCTCCCCACTTGCAGATCTTGGCTGTTGCTGGACTGTTGCAGTAACTACAGAACAATATCAGGACATGAAGTCCAAACTGCAGGATTTACTTAGTTACTGGCAAACATATCTGAGAGTTTTCTCCTAGTGCCAACTTCTGTCAAAACAACCTTGCAACGCACAGATTATGAACTAAGCAAAACTATTTTGCAATGCACAGATTATGAGTTAAACAAAACTATCTTGTGTATGAATATGCACTAACATTTGGGATTCCTGCCTACGCAGAGACTGTTAGTGCACAAAATTATCTTTTCTTTTTTTCTTTTTTTTTGCTAGTGCATGTTTCCTAGTATCAGAACAGGGATAAAACCTGCTCATGCATAATTTCTAATCTTTCAATGCTCAGTGGTGCTGTAAAATGCTGCTGTTCGTTTTAATTCAGTGAGTAGAAGTTTTGTTGTGTTTACTACTAAGGGAATTGCATGTGTTACTAGAAAGCCTCTGACAGCTGCCAGAGACAGAGACAACTTGCCTCATTTCAATCTTTCATAAAGGAAGAGCCCTCACCTTCAGCAAAGCTGTCAGAGGGCTGAAAAATGGGATAAAACAGAATACTTTTCCAAACACATGAAAATCTCTGTATCTCCTCTATTTTCTTCCCCATAAAGTTAAAGAGGGGAAGCTGTAAAGTTAGAAGAAAGAGGAAATATGATTTGATGTATTTTTACTGTATACTCGCTTGTCATAACTGATCTGCAGGGCTAATTGCATAGTAGCCTGCTTGACATGGTATTTAATAAATTAGCACTATGTTTTAACATAATGTACAAGCTTTCATGCAGTTTTTCTTTCCTGAGAGCAAGAACAATCAAAATCAGAAAGACATTGATGAAGACAAGGGCTTTGCATCAAAGACTCTGAAAGTCTGAATCTGTAAGCCTTTCCACACTTTCCAACACATATCTCACCATGCCCAGCACTGTTATTGAATTTAAAGCACCAGAAAAGGAAATCTTAAGACCTGAAACCTTACCTTCCAGCTTTTCTTTTAAACAGGTGCTTGCCATAATAAAAACTCTGTTGTTTAGTTTAGTGCAAATGTTTGATTTTCCCCTTTATTTTCTAAAAACATACATTATTTTCTTTGATTAGAATTAGTGACATTTCAGAGCTTGCTTATTTTTTAATGACAGGGAAAGTAGTTTATGTATGTCTTTAAGTGGTTAGCATTGTCTTCCCATCAGCTCCTACTTCACTTTCTGATGGTGATTGGATTCTCCTTTTTGCTCCAGTAATCCCTCAGGTATCCCTCCATACAGCACTGTTTCTGATATCAGCTCTTTTACCCAGTACAAGGGATTGGGAAAGCATGTGTATCTGCATCATTTGTCTAATATTGTTGCTTGCATGCTATTTTTATAGCACACTCAGTACTCGTTTTCACTTTTCATACTCTGATTCATTTTTCATCCTGTTTTCTTCTCCCTATCCATCTTGCACTGCTGAGTAAAGCAAAAATCCATGAATGAGTCAGAGTCAAATTTTCAAAGTCACATTGGTCAGTGGGGTTTGAAATTAAGCAGAATGAGATTGCTTATGTTTTATCTTTCCAAAAATAGAAAATAAATTTCCTTTCTTCAGTTGCAATAAATATATTTTTATCCCATTTTTTTCCAGCTGCATTTATTTTTCTGAAATCCACTCTAGACTATGATGCTCTTTACTGATTAGGGTAACTAGTTGTTTCCATTCCTTCTGTATTATCATCAGCCTTGTCTAATTCCTCCTCGTATCCTGTCAGCATATCCTATCACCAAAAGCAACTTAAACCTCTTATTTCTTGTTATATATTACTCTCCTGGGAGGGCTGTTGTTTGCTTTGTTGGAGGAGGGTATTGTGTTTTTTTGCCACAGGATAGATGAATGGCTGTTTAAGGGAGATTTCTATCCTTTTTTTTTTTAGTTTACTTGACTGAAGAATTATGTGAATAAAACTGTAGTAGCAGTTTCTCTTAAATACCTATTCTATGCTCCATTCTAACATTTGGTTATGTTTGGTACTTTCTAATCAGTATACTGAAAGGGAGACATTAACATATTTCAAGCAAAAATGAGTTATTAATAATTTCTCATGTACATAACTTTTAAAGATCTTTGCCTATATACTACCAGAATTAAGAACAGCAGCTCCTGTAATTTATGTTGACTGGGTGTTATACAATGTTGTTATCTTCTCCACTTGCAAGAGCCTAGTTTTCTCTTGTGATACATACTATTTCTGCCATGTTAAGCTTGTTATCAAATCCTCAACCAAATCATTCTCACCATTTCACATAGCATGTAGTAATTCAACTCAGAAGCCATAACACCGCACCACTCCTTTGGAAATATGAAATACAAAACATGACTGGCTCAGGGCAGGGTGAGCAGTAATTTCTGACTGCAAGCCAGGAAGGTCAATTAGAACGTGAGGTGCATCTGCAGTAGCTTTATTCTGAATATTGACCAACAGTGTCTTCTAACCTCAGAGCACTCTGCAGAGATTGGCTATTACCAGCATTTCCTTCCACTAATATTTAAACTCTTCTTACCTATGAACAGATTCCACTCAGTATCCAAATCAGCCTGATTTGCTAGGCAGCCTTTCATTACATTGAGGCAATAGTTGTTGCAAGGTTTCACAGTGGGAAGTCCTCTGCAGTAAGGGCAGTACAACATCTTCATTAACGCCCGGATGCACCCTGGGGTGGGACTGACCTGCAGAGTTTAAGGCGGGGAAAGAAAAAGAAAAAGGAGGAAATCAATCTCCCGTTATCTTAATTTCGGGATCGCTGAGATTATGCCTCTCAAGTAATAAGTGCAGAAGGGGCAATTTGTGAAAAGAGCTCAACCCTTAATAACACTCTCCTATGAGACTAATTGATTCCTGCCAATTATCTTCATTTAGCACAGCAGTGACTTTCAGGAATGCAAAAATCAACATTCCCCTACTGATGGCAGTGCTTGCCTCCCCAACCCTCCCACACAAAATCTACTGGAAAGTGAAGGAAAAACATCCAGGGAATCAGCTGGATAGTAACTGACTGATCCTAACATGGAGGATCCTGAAGAGACTTCTCCTTCTTCCTATGTAATCTAGAACTGTCAGTCACACCCTCACTGGATTCAAATCTCCTTTTTATTAAAGCACAGTAAATCAAGGATAATCTTGATGACTTCTATAAATTTATTCAGAACTGCACCATGACAAAGGAATATAATTCTGTTTTCAGACAAAAATAACCTTCTGTCTTCTCAGACAAATTCATGAAGAGATCAGACAGGGTTTGTTTGGTTTTTTTTGTTTGGGTTTTTTTTTGTTTGTTTGTTTGTTTGTTTGTTTTTTTTGTTTTGTTTTTTTTTGTTTTTTGTTGTTGTTTTGGTTTTTTTTGTTGATTGGTCAGTTCTTTTGTGTTTTTTGTTTGTTTGTTTGTTTGTTTTTGTACTTTCAACATCTCAAGTGACAAAAAGCATTATAGACAACAGTGTAATGCATTTCAATTTACATATAAGCACGGCACGTCTGCACATGGTGAGCTTCAAAACAGCCAGCAGAGACAATGGAAAGACATCCAGTGAGTTTAGGATTTTTAGTCCAAGTCATTAACACTGGGCATGGCTGACAGAAGGAAATAGTGTGCAGATAAAAATTTTTTAGTGATAGGTGTTACAGTTTGCACTAGAAGGGTATGGTTTTCCTGGAGAGGGAACATAGAGGTTGAGGAAAGGTTTCTGTGTGAGATTTCATTATTTGTAATGATCCTTTATCTCATCTTTTTAGTCATCAGAATGCTGGGCGTCTATTCAACAATGTGCCTTCCGTGTTCAGTGGAGAGAAATAGGTCCTCTTTGTGGTTTGCTGGTTTCATTTTTTTAAATCCTATCTCTTAAAGGGTCAGATTAATCGTCTTCTGGAAGACATCCACTGAATCCTCCATATCTAAATTTAAACCACACAAATTGGTCACAGCTGACAACCATGTGAAGTGCTTTACTTCCATCACTCTCTTCGATATTTAATTGTTCAATCTCAGACTTTAAAAGTCATTTGTACTAGTAAAATGTACATTTTCAGGCCAGAGATTCTAATTTGGGTTAAAAGTGCATGTTAGGTACTACTCATATTAGCATCTTGTCATGGTGCAGTGGAGCACAAGTTTCTCATGCTAGTGACAATAGAGCAATGACAAAGGGCTGCAGGTTCCTCAGTGATTTCAAAATTCCTGGACAGGAGATTGCAAAGCAATGGCACTCTTTTCACTCAACCTGTTGGTTTATGAATAAATGCAACACTTCTAATATGAATTAAAAGGAATCAAACTGTTTTTCTATAATCATGGTAACTTGTGCTGAAAGCATGAATCTAACTTTGCACTACAGTAGTACAGCCTGAATTGATTGATGTGGTTTGTATGATCAAGATTGTGCTAAAATTGTGTTTCTTTTCTTTTTCTCTGGAATTTGTTTCTCCCTTTTTGATGTTAAATAATTGATTTTTACAGAACTTTACAGAACATACCCTTTACATGGGACATTTTTACATGAAAATGGTTCTGTTATGAGATATAGCAGGTGCTTCTGAATGTGCTCAGAAGGGATTTTTGCCTGAGTTTTCTAGGGAAATGCACTTTACTAGCACAACACTGATGGTGTGGTGTGAAGGTTTTCCAATACCTTTTGAACAGTCAGCCAGTTTCAATCAAATTTGACCAAGTACTTCAGGTCTCAGTACATTAAGATCCTACACGTTGGTTTTTTTAAATAGACAGCTGAGAGAAAAAGAGGAGAGAGGCTCTATTACTTCCTTTACTGAGGAAAAGGATGAAACGTGAGGTCAGTTTGTCACAGATATCAAAGAATCCACACTGAAAGTGATGCTATGACTGACCCATTGGTTAGAAAAAGCACCAGGGGAAACTTTCACCTTATTAAATAGCAGAAAATCCAAATTAAAAAAAAAATGGACTTTATTATGTTCACAGCTCAGAACTACTTTTTAGAGTCACGTATCCAACTGTTGTGTACCTCCAAACCTAGAACAGGTCAATTTTTATAAAAAGACTAGGACCAAAGCAGGTAGTAAGCAAAATACATATATTTACAGTCAACAACAGAATCTTCAAATTTACATCGAAATTGCTTCTTAAAGCCAGAGATATTTCTATCTGTGAGCACTGAGAGCTTTATCAGCTAGGTTCCTTTCATGCTTAAAGTTATGCTTCTTCCCGGTTCCAGAAGTCTCGCCAATGCCAAGTTGTCGTCACCTAGTTGAGCCCTGAGTTCAGCTGGAATCCACACTTTCTCCCATCCACACCTTCCCAATTTCACTTTGGTACTTGTGGTGACATATACCCATAGGATCTTGATCTTACACAAAAACTTCCTGTCAATTTAATTCTTGAAAAGCATATATAGAAGAGAGAAGACAATCCCTGTCTTTATATTATATATATTACCTTTCTTTATATTGTCTTTATATAAAACAAATACCATCAGTATTTACGTGAACCTTATTTTATCACAAGTGCAACCTGAGAGGGAACTAGCCATCATGTCTTTGCCAGAGATCCAGATCGTATCCCCCATCTGCTAGGACAGGACCCTAAAGGCCAGTTAGAATATCTATTTACATAGGCCCCATGAATCCTGAATTCTTTTTGCATTACTGGATTGCTTTAACAGAGTACTTCCAGACATAGTTCATGGTGAAGTAGTCAGGATAATGTCCAACCACTCTAAAAGAATGAGCAGGACCCAAGTGTCTCATATCTTCTCTGAATGTCTTAATATTTCCCATACAAAATGGTGGCATCATTAACAGCATTTTACAAGAAAGAATGGTGCTCTGCTTATGTTAGGAGCAAAGTAATATGCTTTATAAGAGAAGAAGCCAAGAGGTGAGTCCAAGCAAAAAGCAGATGGAGAAAGTTTCTACAGAAGCCTCTGACATGTTTTTTACATCATCCTCTGACAAAGACTAACACAAGCAGATCCTTGCTGATCAGGCTGGATGTTGCAGACCTTGGCTTCAGAATATGCTACACTGGTGACATAAAATATAAGCATAGATCAGTTGCTGTCCCTGCTGGATTGCCTTCACTTTGCTTACTGCTTGCACCTTCTGCTCCAAGCTGGCCACGTCCCGTACTACCACACCATATTGGCACCACATGTCCTCTGGGTTTCACTTAGTGCCTAAGTGACTGAAATACACAATGGTTATTTTGTGTGGTTATTTTTCAGCTCGAAGTATTCAGAATAGGAGTCAGTAGTGCAGGCAATGGGAGTAAAAGGAAGCTAAATATAATGTGTGTTTTGAAGTGAGACAGGAGGTTTGATAGTGCTTAGACTATACTCTGCTTAGCGTGGAAAAGAGAGGGGACCTAAACAAACAGGTACCTGGAGGCAGTGTCTATCCTGCCTAAAGTGTATTGCATGGAGAGAGACAGATGGAGAGGTCCAAAACACATCTGGGAAGAGGGCTAATAATTAAACTGTGACCTGAGTATGGGACGAGTCCCGTTCTCAATTTTGCTCCTTGTTCACCTGTCACTTAGCAGTACTGATGTACCTTTAGGTGGTTCAGGGAAATATTACCTGTAGTGCAGCTAAAGTCTGAAGGCTGAAAGTTAAATGCTGTATTACAGCAGTTAAGTGCCTTTCTGAACCTATCCTTCAGTGAGCAGCCAGGTTTCAGATCTCAGCTTCAGCTGTTTTTTCTGTACCTTTATTTTCAGAGAATACAGTCAGATCTTTTTCTCTCCTCAAGAACAGCTGAATTACCTTTCATGCAAAAATCAATCAAATTTTGCTCTAAGATTCTGAAATCTTGATAAGAACCCAAATATAAAAGATATCCAGCTTAGAGTGTGAGTATTTCAGAAAACTATGAGCTTATGAAATATGGAGATTATCACAGAAAGTTGATTTTCAGCCACTTTCTTGCTGCTGGCAAATACTATGAAACACATTTTCAAGGCCCCTTTCTCATTTCCATCTTAAAAAAATATAAAATTCAGAGTCTCTCGCACCAAAATATGTTTCTGGAGACCAGCCAAAAAGCAGATATTCATTTCATTCAGAAGTATTCAAAATATGCATTTTCTGAGGAGAGTTGTTCAGCTTCAATACTTTTTCTGGAACTAACATTTATGGATGGATACAGCTTTATTTTTTTCTTTTTTGTTTTTAAAAATACATTGCAATTGACTCTTTGATTATTGCAGCAGAGAAATTTGCATAGACTTCAAAGTTTAGAAATAACTACTTCATACCTAAATCACATAATCAGTCAGATGACACTGAATGACATAACTGGGGAAACTGCTATAGAGGAGTCATTAATTATAGCATGCTGTCTCCCTGACTGACTAGACAGCTTCATTTTAGCGTGAGCATACGTGGAATACAGCACATCAGAAAAGTGCCTTTCTGAGCTTTGATTGAGCCTAGTAGCTTCAGGACATGTTACATTACTGCATTTTGTAACACTTTCTGACAGCTTCAGCTTTACCTAAATGCATGTTTTTGCATACATGCAAAACCCCTAAAAAGCAATATTCTTAAGGGCTTCATTACTGAACACTTGTTTTCCCCCTTCAGAAAGTCTTGGAGGAATATAATTTCATCTAGAAGACAGATTTTGCAATGGTGAACTTGCACATATAAATAATTGAGGAGAAAACTTCTTTGGGTAAAAGCCAGAAAATTTACTCTCTTGTAACACTGCATTTTCAGACTGCTTTGTTATGTATTTGACCTGTTTTTATAATCAGAATCCTTGGCTTTGTCAAATATACAAACATAAATCTTTTTATTCTGATACAAAAAATCAGAGGAACTGATTAAACTGGTCACCTTTAGAAGGATCAAACACATTGACATACAGTTTCTCTACTTTTATTTATAGGAGATTTCTTACCAAAGTAGCTGGTATACATTGTCTGGTAATAAAGTAGGAGTGTTCTTTCAAAGTTATATTGGATGTACCTAAACTCACAGATTAAGTCCATACTCCTTACTTAGGTCCAGATCCCATCATTCTTGGCATAAAATAAAATTTTCCAAATATGAGCAAAATGAATCAAAACTGAGACCACATCAGGGAACATAGATACTTCCTATGTTTCCTATGCACCTAAAGGAACTCCCTATTTGAAAACACAGAGGCAGTCTTTAGCAGGAAAACCTTCTGGGAGAAACTTCTAGGAGGAACCAATTGATTTATAGCCAATTGGCCAAGGAAGTAGATACTCTTTAAAAATGCCTCTACACTAGAACAACCCATAGTTTGAAGAAGAAGAGAATTATATTTTATTTTTCACAAGCTTTACAAATGCATTAACAATCAGGCTGCTGGATTAAAACTGGAAACTTCTACTTCCTTCCCATTTGGTTTTCAAGATGAGGGTGGAGTTATATTCCTGCAATCCATTGTAAATGGTCCACAACTGGAAAGAAATTTGAAAGGAATCCCTGTCTTTAACACTTGAGTGGTGGTTAAATCATCCAGCTTTCCACTCAGCAAGCTGATGTGTGTCCAGCAAAGGCATGGTGCACTGGCATCCTTAAGTTATTTTTTTGATCTCTATGCAGTCCATCTGCAACTTAAAATAAGTAAGTTTTCCAAGCAAAGTTTTATTCATACCCTAATTATCTCAAAAGTTTGCACAAGACTAAAGTTATAGAATCATAGAACATGTTGAGTTGGAAAGGACACATCAGGATGATCAAGTCCAACTCCTGGCCCTGCACAGCACCATCCCAAGGAGTCACACCATGCGTCTGAGAACTTTGTCCAAACACTTCTTGAACTCTGTCAGATTTGGTGCTGTGACCACTTCCCTGGGGAGCCTGTTCCAGTGCCCAACCACCCTCTTGGTGAAAAACCTTTTTCTAAAATCCAACCTAAACCTCCCCTGACAGAACTTCAGGCCATTTGCTTGGGTCCTGTCACAGGTCACCGGAGAGAAGATAGCAGTACCCACCCCTCCTCTTCCCCTTATGAGGAAACAATCATGAACAGACCAAGTGATCTCAGCTGCTCCTCATACAGCTTTCCCTCAAGGTCCTACACTATCCTCATGTAATAAAATGCATATATATGTGGCCAGTTCAGTTTTAACTTGCATACATTGGAATGTATTCTTTAACTTCAAGAAGTCTCCCTATATTCTTTACCAAAAAGCTACTATACCTGTGGAGAACTCCATGGTACAATTCTAGGGATTCCTGTCCAAAAATCCTCCAGTTTAATTCTAGCATTTCTATCAAATATTCTGTTTAAAATCAAAGGGGACATACGGATTAGTAGTTCATGCTTGTCATTTCAGAAGAGAAGGAAGAAGAAAAACCTTTAATTAAGAATTGCATTCAACATGTTATAACTGAGGAAATTTCTCCTAAGCATAAAAAACATTATTTCTGATTACTCATCAGAACAGTGATGCAACCAGGATCAGACTGAGATGTACCATGAAGCACAATTTATAGGGTACACAAGATTATTAGAAACCTTTGCATCACACATCCTAAGAGATTTTTCTTTCATTTCATCTTTAATTAACTTCAGGACAATGACGAAATTTCAGCCCACTCACTGACTTTTTTTTGCCATATACCTTTGACATTATCTTCTCCATGTTACAATTACTCCCTATTAATTTTTGTTGCTATTTGTTTTTATTACTGGGAAAAGCAGGTAAAGCTTAGCTTGTACTGATCGTTTTGTTCCTTTTGCTCTTTTTTTTCCTTCAAAAATTTGCTCACAGTTGGATCCAAATAATTAATTTTTCTTTTTTTCCATATTTTGGCTGTTTTCGTGAACACTGTGTTATTTCTAATTTAATTTAATAATCAAAGTATGAAAAAAGTTCTTTTCCGTAGATTTCAGCTGAAATTATGTCTGTATGTATCCAATTAGAACTACACAGAAATAGTAATTAGATTTTGAATGCTCTATTGAGGTAATTCTCATTGTTTCAGACTGGCTCATAGAAGCTAAGACCTCAGTTCACTGCTTTTATAGCACAATCTGATATAAAAATGGAAGTACTGCATCAGCCATACTGAGTTGGGAATTTATGTTATAGAAGGTCAATTTGAGAATATTTGCTTATATCAACCAAAAGTCTAGTCTAATACTAACCTCCTAAAGACAAAAATAGCTATCTTTTTAACAATTCATAGCATCCCAGATGACTGAAATCTAGAAGACCTGGCTTAAGTACTACAGCTTTGTACTAGTGCTTTTGACTTTGTGCTTGAATTATATCAAACTAAAACTAAAAATCTACAGCCAGTTAAGCAGCTGCAATATTCCCACCATTTGGGATAGTATGACTCATGAATATGATGAGATAAAACATGGTAATATTAATTTTAATATATTCATACCCAAGAGAATATTTTTCTAGAAAATATATAATGTATAGTTCAATATGTTCATTAAATTATTGGAAAAAATTCAGGGCAATATAGTTGAACCCTTCTATAGTTGAACTATAGAAGTTTTAGAATGTAACAAAAGAAATTGCACATTTACTATCTGATACAATCTGTACACCACTAAGAAGAGGAACTTTTAGCCATGGTTCTTGTCCAACTGAGATGTCCTTTTCCAGTACCCGTGACTTTGAAATAACGAGAAACATGGCAACTATCTTTCTCTCTAACACCTATTAAAATTTGAGGTATTTGTCTTACTTATTTCATAATCTCTGTTGTGTTCCAGTATGCACATAGTTCTGAAAGGTGTACTAATATTGCTCCTAGATGAAAGCCCATGAAATTGCAAGTAATTTATAAAGAAATTTAAGTAGGTGAAACCCTAAAAGTTAAGCATCAGAATTTTGGACATTGCCTATAAGCATCACTTTCATCTGTAATTTGCCTAAGTTATCTCAACATCTAATTGTGAAACTGGCTATATGAAAATAGTCACTGGAAGTCTCTAAGAGATTACAGCAGGAGATTGTACATCAAATAATAAATAATTCCTGGAGAGGTGAATTGTGGAATGTCACAATTTCCCTACAGAAGTCAAGAGCAAAAATTACAAGGACAAGATGTTCAGATGTTTACTTGGGTGAGACTGAAGGTCTATTTACAGAGGAAAAGAATAACTTTCCCTATTTTTAGAAAACCAGGAAAATTACTTATCAGATGATCTGAATACAGAAAATCTAAATTTAGTAAACCACTTGAAAAGCGGCAGTCAAAAGATATTTTGTGTAAAGCTTATTTTTTAATCTCTTGATTCACTTCTGAATGATGCTTTAATTTTTTTTTTCCAAAATAAAATGTTTGAGTACTCAGATATAAATATTAAAATGTTCTTAAATCCCTGTCAGATACATAATTAAATTCAAACAAACTGGGTGGAAATGAAAATTTATTTGATTTAAAATCATGCAAGCTGAGATAATATTCCAGGATATGGAGATTTACATCCCATGAGATATTATTGAGCTGAAAAATGTGCCCTGCAAATTTTGTGGAAGAATATTTATCTTTCTCATCTGTTTTTAGAGTAATCCCACATTAAACAGAATTTGAGGTACAGATTCCATCTGTAGTATTTCAAGGACAACACTAAGGTGAAAAATTCATCAAATAATTTCTTCCATCCACCCCCAGAAGATGAAAAGTCTTCTATGACATAGCAACAAGGAAGGACAGCTGTTAGGCTTTCAAACCCCACCATCTCTTCTGGAACATAAACTTTAAGACACTCTATTAATAAAAAGTAGTTACTCTGCTTTCTTTCCAGAGAAAAAAATCGAAACTGCTTCTCACTTTAAAGGGAGTGCACTCATTTCTTCCAGCCTCGTGCTCCTTGTGAGACAAAAAAACTGCTGTAGAGAAGTAGGTTAAGTATTGCCCAGGTACAAATCATAAATAGAGAGGGAGGTCCTTGATAATCTGGAAATCAAACCCCCGGATAAGCAGCAGGAAAAGCTGAGGGAAAGAGAACTGTCACAGCAGGACATAATGATCAAATCGAGCAGTTAGACGTTTTGTACAGCAGTATCTGGATAAGAAAGTGATGTGAAGAATGGTCAAAGTCAATCCTGCTTGCAACCCCCACGAAGTTTGAAATGCAGACTGTACACCTGAGCGCATTCTTGCTGATTGCCTATGATTCACCGTGCCAACCCAAAAGGCACCTGAGAAGAAAAGCAGCTCTCTCAGAGAAAGGGAGAGCAGCAAAACTGTTCTGATCACTCACAAGTACTCGCAAGTACCTCTCCCTCACTGTCTACTGATGTGTGAATTGTTTCACTGACTTAAAAAGGGCATGAATCAGAGTGGTGAAAAGGGCTGTGGGATGTCTTATTTGTGCGGTGTCAGCAACAGCACACTCATGAGAAAGAAATAAATGCATACATGGCCGTCTTGGTTGATGGTAAATTATGCAATAATTCGAGGTGACAAGTGACAGCAGATTGACCCAACTTGTTCCAGCTCCTTCCAGTTCTAAGAAACATGGAATCACAACGCAAAATACACTTTGAAGTTTATTGTAAGGTGGTCACTAAATAGTAATGTGATCGCTATCTAAATTAGTTGACAATGGCAAATAAGGATATGAAGATTCCTTTCAGCTTTTCCCCACATAACTGATGAATTATCTGGGCTGCATATCTGCAGTTCAAAAGGGTAGGAACTGGGTAGATAGTACTTAAAGGAGGATATTCTTACTAGAGAAAGAAATAACATTGTAGGAGTAATGAAGCAGGTATGTCCAAGTTTGATAGCTTTGCCTACTTGGTAAGCCTCTTCATATTCCTATACTGAACACTTTTCAGGTAAATTCAGATGGTAAAATTCCATTTTTAGTCCTGGGCTATCGGGAAAAAAAAAGGCCAAGGAATATCCATAGAAATAAACCAAGATTTTTTAAGTTTCCCATATTCCTTCGCTATGAAAATCAAAAGGCCAAATTAAGAGTGCTGAGTTTTGAAACAGAAAGTCACTCTGATTATTAGCAATAAACTGGTCACACCATGTCAGAGGCAGGATGGGTACATAAATACAATCATTGCTCCACTAAGGAATGTAAAGCCTGCTTTAGAGAGGGACTATTTTCTGAAGACCTTCCAACCCAGTACAAAGCAAGATGTTAGTTATCTGGGACACAATAGAATATAATATTTTGCTTATGCTCCTTTTTAATTTCATGATGTGAATTAAGTACTAGATGGAGTACAATAGACAGGAGAGTAAAACAAATATTGTGTGGATCTTACGCGAGTATGGAGATCAAACGGGAGCATAGTTAACTATTTCCTCGAGTTCTAAAGGGAAGAAGGATGTCACATCTTTAAGGTATCCCAGCAAGGATCTAGTCAGAAACATTGCTGAGTTCCAATAATCAGCCACAATGTCTTGGTAATATATTCAGTGCAGCACAGAAGCACAGTGATACTTTATAAATAGCTCACCATCTATTTATAGGATCCATAAATGCCCACTGCTTCATGTGGGCCCAAGTCATGTGAGATTACCCTATAGCTCCATGTTAACATTTCCTCCTTTATGGTCTTTCAAATATTCTTGTTAGGTTATCAGAGAGCTACTTGTAAATATAAGTACCATATATAAAATATTTAACAGATGCTCCAAGTGCACCTTGGGATGATGACTATGGTCCGGAATTACCTGTTTATGGAGTGTGTGGCCACGTTTCTGCTGAGAATTGCACCTGCAGTTTTTGGAACTGCACAGCTGAAAGTAAATCATCTCATCATTTTATTTTCTTTTATTTTCCTTTTAAACCCTTCCTCATAACTTCTTACCTATGGACACATAATGTAAAAACAGAGGGGTCCTCACTAGTGTCTGTGTCCTACTTCCAAGACACTGCAGGACAAACATAGGGAGGTGATTTAAACAAGAATAGTTAGGGGAATTAAGGTTTCTACATAAGAGCAAGGATTCTTCTCAGCATTTTGTTGCTGAGCTGCACACTAAAAAAACACACGGTCCAAAGCACTGGATGACTGGATATGAAGTCAAGTATGGAATTTTCCAGATAATGTTTTGCAGGGTCATGTTAAAGCAAACTAGTCCTGTGTGAAAGATTCAGCTTTCTTCCTCCTTCACACTCAGATCCACATAAACATAAGAAAACCTGAAATCGTGTATGTATAAAGTAAAATTACATACATGGTATTGTTCCCTGACAGTAGAAGGGTGAACTGCACCAACAAATTGCCAGTATGATACCTAGTGTTACAAAATGATACTTTAGGTACTATAATTTTTGTGGAAAATAATTCTTATGGAAAGTAAGGACACTGTAGCATTGGTTTGAAATAAACAAGTACCCAAGGAAAGACAATTTGTTGACTTTGAATTGATTATTTGTTCAAACTTGCAGGAAGAAGATAAAACCTACTCTGTTAAAAAATATCTGACAATCACATTTACTTTTTTCTTTTTTTTAGAGATGGAATATATGTGAAATTTGATATTAAATCTTCATTTAATCTACCATGAATTTCAGGTTGATGTACAAAACAGAAATAGGATCTACAACCATATGAAAACATTCTTCTAAATATTTTGTTCCTCATAAATTCTCAGCAGGTAAGCTGTTATTCAGATTACTTTTTCTTTACCTGAAACTGAACAAGAGAATGAATTTTGTGTTGGGCTTACTAGTATCTAAAAAGCAGCAGATCTATAAATGTGAAAATTAAAAGAAGATATTAAGGAGGTAAACAATATAGCCCAGGATTATTTTCTTTTGCTCAGATTTTTGTCAGAGTAATTTAAAACCCAGCACTTTCAGTTATCACTACGAAGTACTGATTGTATTGATTTACAGTTCTTACTTTCTCAAGTGAAGAAATCATTATTTTATGTGTCATCTTTTAGATCTGTCAACAGCCCTTGAAAGTGCTGATCCTAAACAACTCTCAGCGGGCTAGAAGTGCTCTGCAGTATGCACTGAAGCCCCTGTCCCAAATGCACACCTCCCAGCTGTTGGCTAAGATCAAGTGCATCTTTGCTTATTACTTTATTATCTGATACATCCTCAGCTTAAAGATTTTATACTAAATGGATTTGGAAGGCATGGGAAGGAGTAATCATTTCCTCCATCCACTCCATGCATCAACCCAGAAGTACACTGCTTCCAACTACTTGTGGTCACATTGTGACTGCATGTCAGGATATGATATCTGTGCATAAAATCACCCTGTGTGCTTTGGTCTTTTTTTAGCTGGACTCTGGATCTGTCATGCTTCCACAGATCTTCTGGTGATGTAATCAGTGACCACAACACCACCACCCCCCTGAGCCTCTGCCCTCTGTGGGGCCTGATGCAGCCACAGCATCTGTGCTCTTCATGGAGAATTCCGGAAATCTCAGTCTGAGACACAGTGCATATGGGGAAGGCTGGCAACTGTGAGTAACCTTGTCCCTGCTGGTGTCGCTCTTCCCAATGAACAATGAACTGTTACAGTCTTTCCAAAATAAATAGAACAGTCTTGATTGTGCTATTGACTGAACTGGTCCTGAACACCCCTGCAGCCAGACCAAGGGAAGGATTTTTGCATTTCTCCCTCAGCACACTGAATTCCTCTTTAAGAAAGTGAAAGAAGTTCTATAGCTTGTAAAAGAAGATGTCAGCCCTTGGTGGATGGCAAAACCTCCATTCATGTTGAACATCAAAAGACCACACAGATTGGACTGAATTACAATTTGACCCGTGTCTCTAAGTAAAAAATGACTGAATTTACTGCTGGCTAAGTCAGAAAATCCAGTAAAAGGAAAAGTATAGTGTTATATAATGACTACCTGGCAGTAAATTTTTATTTAAGCTACTCCATTGCCATTTGTCTTTATTTGATTAAGCCACCTGATTTATAAAACATGCTGGAATAAATTTATATACAGCAATATAACCCACCTAGTGGTCTGGTTTGCAGAACCACAAGGATAAACATGCTTAAACTGTAAAGGCACTCTCAGTGCCAGATATCCATTTATAATGCCTGCAGAATGATGTCTCATCGTTACCATCTCCGGTATGGATGAACTGTCAGCTATGCTACCACAACCTCTTTCCAAACCTTTTAAAATTAAGGAAAGGCTCAGTTGTAACGTCCAAAACACAGAAGTATTTCACAAGATGGGAGAGATTTCCTTAGTGCAGCAATATTACTCACCTTGAGTGAAGAACACAACAGGAATACCACTGTGAAATCAGCACTACTCGAAACCTTTGGCAGATAGGCCAAATTTTTCAGTGAATATGAGAAATGCCACAAATTTGATAGTGTCCCATGTATCTAAAGTTGGATATTGGAACAGATTTTGAGCCTAATTACCACAAGCCATCATAAAAAAAGGTACGATTTCACTGTCCTTGTCCATTCAGCAAAGAGTACCTTGCTTCCAGCAGCATGTCTAGAAATGAATGTCCTAAGCTAGTATCTTAATGATCTATGTCTTGTAAGGCTGCTGAAATGTTTCTAATGAAAAATTAGAGGGTAGAAGAACCTGGTTTCTTTTAACACAGTAAACAGCAGTGAGTGAATGGAATACATACTGCACCAACAACTACCAAGTTTCGAGTTTTTATTTACATGGGGAAGTGCAGTGAGCTTCAAAGCTGTGCGAGGTCCCCAGATATATCACCCAATACCTGGATTTAAAAGATTGCTTTCAGAGCAAGAGAAAGAGTAAATTTCCTTATTTGATTTACTTGATTTTACTTACTTGATTTTCATAATCTGTACATAACATACTTTAAACATAACAGTCGATTAAAGCCAACAGTAACTGGATTCTGCAGCACAAGTATCTCTGGCCCAAGAAGAAAACTGGAATTACTTGCTGATTGCCCATACCAGTAAAATGCCATTTGATAGATGACATGAAAATTAATTACTGAGGTCAGTTGGGTACACCCAGTTTGCCCCTCCCCCATCAAAAGACAATTTTCCTCTTAGCAAAGAAAAGTCATGGTATAAAAGGAGTCCTTTTTGTGGTCATTGCTTATTTTCCATCTAATTTTGCCACCATCACTCTGCACCTCAATTCACAGTCCCACACACCTATACCATGAACAGCTCACAGAAAAATAATCAGATAAAATAAGCTGAGATTTTTCAAAATTGTCATTTGATGGACACTGTTCTATTCATAAGTAAGTGACATGAAAAATTAAACTGTTTAAATTAAAAGTTCAACAGTTTTTACAGCTTATAAAACAATACTTCTAATGGGAATCTGCTGATGTTAACAAGATTTCCATAATAATATCAGTTGAAAGGTTAAATTTTCTTTCTGAATTAGTCTAGCAAGGGTAAAATTGGTTTTTAGTTGGTACAATCATAGTATCATTTAGGTTGGAAATGACTCTTGAGATCACAGAGTCTAACCATTAACCAAGCACTGCCAAGACCACCACTAAACCATGTCCCTAGAGTGACACATCTACATGTCCCTTCAGGGATGATGATTCCATCACTTCCCTGGGCAACCTGTTCCAACACTTGACAACTCTTTCAGTGAACAAGTTTTTCCTAAGACCCAATCTAAACCTCCCCATGCAAAACTTGAGGCCATTTACTCTTGTTATATTGCTTGTTACTTGTGAGAAAAGATCAAAAGGGCTTTGAGAAACCTGCTCTAGTGGAAAGCATTCCTGCCTATGGCAAGGGGGTTAGAACTAGATGATTTTAAGGTTTCTTTCATCCCAAACATTCTTTGTTTTCCCAATGTATTCTATGATTTTGTGACTCTGTGACACCCACCTTGCTACAATCTCCTTTGAGGTAGTTGTACTCTCCTCTTACTCCATAGAAAAATTTTCCCTCATTGCATTAATTTGATTTTTTCAGCATCCTTTCTTGTTTTGCTGAATGTCTCCCATCTCTCTGTTTCCCCACTGCCAGAAGCCTTTTGACCTGGACATGGACAGATGTTTAGTTTATTAAATTTTTCCTTATGTAGGTAAACATCTGGACTTTCAAGGAGAATAGAGAATGGATTTTGAGGTCAGTTTTCAGAAAAAATAATTGGGATATATTAGGTGGCCCAGACCTACCCTTCACGATGTGCCAAAACACCAGAGTTGATCTTGCTGCTCTTCTTCCCACTGACTACAACTGTGGGTATACAACCCAAAGACAGCTTTTGCAAATGACATTGGAACAACAAAGTACAAAATAGTGCAGCAGAAATATTCCCCTGTACAAGATGACTCCTGAAAGTGGGTTCCTACTGTAATCAGCCCTTTACAACCCATATTCCTTATATCTCATTATACCTACCACAATCCTGACTAGATGCGTGGGCACACTTACAAAATGGTGAGATAAGTGACATTGCTGCTGCTAGAGATGGAACAAAAATAACTGCTGGGCACCCATTATGATGAGCAAAAGTTAAAGAAATGAAAAAAAGGAAAACACACTTATCCAAGACTGAAATCCTGAAGTGCAGAAATCAGCCTCTCTCTCTTCTCTCCACCTCTCTCTCTCACCCTGCAGTTGTCAAGGGCACTTAAAGACAAGGTGAACCTTAAAGAACTTCATTATAGCTGAATTTCTTCATTCAGAGGAAAAGCATTAACAAAATGCTTTGCATATTATTGCTCTAATTTAGATGTATATATTCCCTCTGTAGTAGCTGAAAATGTGAAAATTTTAACACTATTACTTATGGACATAGGTGCACAAGAGAGAAAAATAATTCTTTAATGTTATGGGTTTTAACATAACGATCTTGCTATATTATCATTTAATGGCTAATCACATGCTACTGAATGAGCAAGCAAACCCCTTATGCACTGCATTTATGTGTTTATTTTTTGAATGCCTAAATACTAAGCAACAACTAGAGATGATTATTACAGGAAGCTATTACATTACTTACTCACCTAATAAGTTGATTTTTCTCTTTCTCTGTCTCATAGGAAAAGTTTTAAAATGAGAATAATACTTCAAGGAGAAAAGTCCACGTGGGCTAAATATGACTTGACTGCACTGTCTTGCAGAGGCAGGGTTTGCTTCATTATGTATATTATCTTTCATGCTCTGCGAATTATATGTTTTTATTTTCTTTTATTTAAAAATGATGTAAAAATACAGTATACAAGACAAAAAAGGGGCTGTGGAAATGAAGCTAAATATGGTGGGATACAATGAGGATCAGATTAAACTCTGCTCTGACAGAAAATAAAAAAGTTAATTTTGCTCCCTTTATTTGATTAACTGGAATCTAAGTAAAGTTTAACAAAGACAAGTGCTGGATTCTACACCTGGGATGGGGCAATGCTGGATGCATGCACAGAGTGGGGAACCAGAGGCTGGAGAGCAGCCTCATGGAAAGGACCTGGGGGTCCTGGTTGATGGCAAGCTGAATATGAGTCAGCAGTGTCCTGGTAGCCAGGAAGGCCAATGGTGTCCTGGGGGGCATCAGGCACAGCATCACCATCCGGGCAAGGGAAGGGATTGTCCTGCTGTGCTCTGAGCTGGTGCAGCCTCTCCTCAAATCCTGTGTGCAGTTTTGAGCACCAGGACATAAGAAAGATATAAAGCTGTCTGAAGGAGGGCTACAAAGATGGTGAAGAATCTAGAGGGGAAGCCACATTAGGAGTGGCTTAGATCACTTGGTCTGTTCAGCGTGAAGAAGAGGAGACTGAGAGGAGACTTCATTTCAGTCTACAACTTGCTTATGAGGGGAAGAGGTGGTGAGAAGTAACAGGACCTGACAGAATGGCATTAAACTGTGTTAGGGAAGGTTTAGGTTGGATATTGGAAAAAGGTTCTTCACCCAGAGGGTGGCTGGGCACTGGAACAGGCTCCCCAAGAAAGTGGCCACAGCAGCAAGCCTGGCAGAATTCAAGAAGTGTTTGGATAACTTTCTCAAGGCACATGGTATGATTCCTGGGGTAATCCTATGTGAGTCCAGGAGCTGGACTCAATGGCTCTTGTGGGCCACTTCCAGCTGGATATTCTTCCAGCTGGATATCACTTCCAGTGATATTCTATTACTATAAATGTCTGATAAAATTTTTATTAAACTTGATTCCACTGAGCTGTGATTTTTTTCCTCAATACAATTACAATGTACTTAAAACACATCAAGACTGTCTTTTCACTGTACCATGTATTACACAAGCACAGTTCTAAAAATGACAAATATAATCCTACATTTAAAATGTGAATTCTACCCATTTTTCATGCTGCTTTTCAGACAGTAACATTCCAATGACAACCAGTCACATTTTCATGGCATCATTAGATTGGAAAAGAGGTCTAAGACCATTGAGTCCAACCATTAACCTAGCATGACTGCAGTTACTTTTCATATTTGTTGAGTCTTCAAATCTGTGTAACTTGACAAAAATGTGGGGCTTGGTCCAAAAGACAAATTAAATCTGAATTAATGATTACTTTTTTTTAGTCACAAATTTGCCAAACAGATCTGTTTCAGAATCAAGACAATCAAGTATATGATAGGGAAACAATACAGTTTTGACTGTTCAGATTTCTATAGCAAAGCCCTTGCTGTTGTAACTTAAGTCCCAATAAAGGACTTATTATCTTCTTCTGAGTCCCAATTAAGTTACTTCTTTAGGATGAACAGTAACTTTACGGTCTAGTTCTAGCAATAGCAAAAGAAGATTCTCAAGAAGATCGGGAAAACCATCTAAACACCATTTTTTAAAAACGAAATCTAGAGAAATCTTGGTCTCAAAATCTTCAGAGCTTTCTGTACTCAGAATTATTTATCACAGACTATTCTGAATGGAAGAATTAAAATATGGGGGATAATGACAGCATGTGAAGTATAAGAAATGAAAATTTTGTGGAGAACTTATACAGATTTCCTACTTACTTATGGGTAAAAAAAAAGGTGAAGATGAAGCTGCAGACATCAAAATCAGGTGCAGTCTATTCTGGGAACCATTTATAGTGTAAGTAAAAGTGTAATTAAATAATGACTTCATTTCAGCAGGATCCCATGATAAGAATCAATAGTCAGGGCACTGATCTTGCATTAATTTGCCCTTACATTGTCACTAAATCTTGTCACAACCACACTTTCATGACATCCTGAATTAACCTCAACTATAACCTTCCCTTTAAAATAGAAGCTTTTTTTTTCTTCCCCTCTGGAAAGGCTTCAATGGATGCTTTCTGGGATTAATCATATTCAGCAGGATTCACATATACAAGATATGGTCTTCTATTTTAAAAGGTGTAAAAGGTGTAACACTCCTTGCCTAAAAAATATCTTCCACATAGAACAATTACACAAAACTCTTACATATTTAACTTACCTGAGCCTTTGCTAAAAAACAATTTTACTTTAAGCCTTGTGTACTCCTTGGAAGTAAATACTGCATTTTTATTTTAGTCATAAATCCCAAAAAGTGTTGTTAAAAAACAACATACAAAGATACAGAGAAAATAAACTGAACATGACTAACATGCTGCAATATTATTTTAAAACTTGTGGCCCTGCTGGTGATGTGTACTTCTTTTTTCATGTGCAAAGAACCTTCTGATCTTCAGCAAGTCAGTGATCAACATTTGCAATACATTTTCATTTTGCCTGGATTGTATTTGCTGGCTGACACTTTCTGCACCTGCAAACACAAAAGGTTTCCTGCTCCTTACAACTCTTTACAGATTTACTAAAAAATGAAATGCTTCAGAAAATTTTGTGGATAATATTTTACAGCTTTTAAACCATGTGAATGCAAACATAAAGCAGCTCCCTGTCTAGAGGATACAGTAGGATTTATGGAGAAACATCATTTTCACTTCAGGGTTTGTTAGGAAATGTGAAGCTGCAATGAATCTTTACCATTCTGGAAATATAAAATGTGCTCTTTCAATCTTGTCTAAAGATTTCATATTACGTAATTTCTTCTCTGGTGATACTTCATTAAGTTGCACAGAAAACTCATTGTCCTCTCTCTCTGAAAAAGTCAGTACAATAACTGGATCTTTTGATAAAGAGAATCAGTTTCAGATTTTTTGCTTTCCTGGAGGATTAAAAGCACCCTAGCTTTTGAAGCTTAGTGTGCCCTCCCTGCCTTCTTAGTCTGATATCCATGGAGAGCCTTGTCCTACATATTACAGCCCACCTTTATCCTGGTACCAGCCCTGGCCAGACTGTTTTCAGTAAGATACTGGATTGCTTTTTGCCTTTGACTAAACAATGGCATAACCAGCTGATGACTGAAAAGGTGCCTTAGTTTTCAGACTCAGATTTGGTTCCTGAAGCTCAGCACTCAGACTCTGAAGACAATACCAACAGAGAGAAAGGGAAATCAAAGACGTTGGTATTTGCTGTTTTATGTTCCTGTATCTATGTGTTGTGAAACATGGAAGTGTAAAACCTGTTGATGTAATTGTTCACATCATAATATCCATATCAAAGAACTCAGTTATGAGGAGTGAAGTTTAGCATCTTGCATGTTTAGCCTTCATGAGTTTTTTTCAATGGTTTGGTTTGGATTGGACATTAAAGATCATCGACTTCCAAAACCCCTGACATGGGCAGGACACCTTCCACTACACCAGGTTGCTCAGAGCCCCATCCAGACTCATCTTGAACATTTTCAGGAATGGGGCATCCACAACTTCTCTGGCAACCTGTTCCAGTGCCTCAGCACCCTCACAGTAAAGTAGTTCTTCCTTAGGTGCAACTTCTCTGGCAACCTGTTCCAGTGGCTACCCAATACCCATGTGCTATCACAGACCCTTGGAAAATGTCCCTCTCCAGCTTTACTGTAGGTCCCCGTTAGGTACTGGAACGCTGCCCTAAGTTCTCCTGGAGCCTTTTCTTCTCTACAGTGAGGAACTCCAACTCTCTCAGCCTGTTCTCATACGGGAGGTGATCCAGCTCTCTGATTATCTTCACAGCCCTCCTTTGGACATGTCCTTTCTGTGTTGGGACCCCCAGAGCGGGATACTCCAGGTGGGGTCTCACAGGAGCAGAGTAGTGGGGGAGAATTGCCATCCATAATCTATTGGTCACACTTCTTTTGATGCAGCCCAGGATGTGTTTGGCTTTCTGGGCTGTGAGCGCACATTGCTGGCTCGTGTTGTACTTCTCATCCACCAACACTCCAAATCCTTCTCAGCAGGGCTGTTCATGATCCATTCTCTGCCCAGCTTGTATTTGTGCTTGGGATTGCACCAACCCAGGTGCAGGACCTTTAACTTGGCCATATTGAACTTCACAAGGTTCACACAGGCCCACTTCTCAAGCCTTCAAGGTCTGTCTGGCATTCCTTCCCTCCAGTGTATTGACTGCACCACTCAGCTTGGTGTTTTAATACAACATTCTAATCATTAGTACTATATTCCTTGTTAATTACTTGTTTTGCTTTCCTGTAATCAAGATGACTCAGATATGAGAGGAAGCAATAGCTCAACAAGAAACTGTTACAAAAGATACAACATTCTTCTTTTTTAGAAAATCACTGCCATACAAATCTGCATTTATTTCTGCCTTAATCTTCATTCATATGGATTAATGCCTGGGTTTTTATGACCAAAGAAAAGGTTTATCCTTGTTACTTAACTGGACAATGGTTCTACAAAATTCAGTTTTAGAGGTTCAATAAAAGCATGATAGTGAGTAGTAAAGCTTAATCTACTCTACAAGATTATCTAACATCCATATAAAAACATAAGACAGCTTTTGGGAGAGCTTGAGTTAACAAGTCAGATTTACATGTGCTTTGTCCATTTTCTCATTGCCAAAAATCCAAACAAAACAGGATGGTTTTCCAGCACCCTCAGTACTTAGCTGACATCCTCTTCTTGTAATAGACCAGACAGGGCAACTAAATAAAGCAAATCAAGATAACATTGACATAATGTTGATAAACTAGTGCCTGCCATTTCATCATCACAGCAGTCAGGGTATCCAGTAGCTCCAAGAAGAATCAAGCAAGAACAAAATGGATTTATTGCCACTAAAGAGGGACCACAAGAGTATTTCAAAAGGTGCATTGAATCCCGTTTTCTTTTTAGTTTTGACATTATTATATGGTAGATAAGATACAGACAGGAGGGTCTGCTTGTACACAGAACTGCACTAAGACTTAAAGAAAATATATTCCACATTCCATACTGGCAAACTAACTAATTTTTTTTTATCCTGTAAGCTAATGAGACAAAGCTAATATCTGCTTGTCCTTCATCCCATAATACACTTATTACAAAATCACTATTCAAATTACAGTCACATCTTATTAGACAACAGATGGTCTTATCTAAATTGGTTGGTTAATTCAGGTTCATGATTTTGTATTAATAAAGTCACAACAATGAATCAAGCCTTCCTAGAACTCTTCATGAAGTCAGTCATGTATTGCAGCCATGGCTGCTATTCAGCAAGAAGAAACAAACTTGCGGAAAGCCACTTGTACAAAATGAGTTACTTCTGTTCCTTATGAATATTCATTACTGTGCCCTGTAAGCGCATTCTTTCTACTCCTGATAGGTGCCAGAGTCTATTTGGCCATTGTTATGTATACATTAACTCGATGAAAGGCAAAAGAAGATAATTATAATAGAAAAATCTATGAAACTGAAATGATATTTGGCTTTTATTTTATAGAGAAGTTTTATGCTCACAAAAAAGTTTTCATGTCCAACAAGCTTTTCTAAATATATAATAATTATTCTACTAGAAATGTTCAGTTAACAAAATATTTTTAAAAAGATGAACAACAGAAACCTGACTACAAGAACTTTCTGATTGTCTTCTTCTGATAAGTGGAAGTTTAAATTCTATTTTTGCTGCATGCTTTTATTTTTCCTCTAAGCATTTATGTGAAATTGAGCACAATAATGCATGCTTTACAAACTCTATTTTAAAATTCACATTCTTATCTCCGTTATCCTTAATTTGCAGATACAAAACTGAACAACTCACCAAGGTCAATACAGTGCAAATCTGCCCTTTTTTAGGAAACATTAAGGAAGGGCTTAATTTCCAGTGTCTCAAAAGCTCTCCTTCCTGCAATGCCTTTTTGCATGCGGCCTGAAGATCAGGTTCTGAAATAATTGTGCTGCCCTCTTCACAGGGCTTACGTGCCTCTGTGTTCCCTTACGAGAACTAGAGCCTTCCTTCAAGCTAACCTGAAGTTCCAATGCCTGGAAGCTATTTAAGGAAATGTTTCCCTCTGAAGCAAATGTAGCAGCTATATAAACAGGCTAACCCATCACAACAGCAGATTTTAAAAAGCTGCAAGTCCATGACAGAAATCCTAAGGCAAATCCTGCCAGACACTGAAATGCCCCAAATGTACAGCTGGCTCACTTTGTATGCAGCAGCCAATGTCTGGTTTATGACATGAATTTGATGGCCACGCTCAAACAACATTAGCAGTAAGCCCAGACTTTTCACACCTGAAGCAAAAAATGAGGCTAGTTCTTAATACAAGTCAATATTTTATTTGTGCTTAGGGAGAACCTGAACAGTGAACCAGTTGTGCTCAGAGCAATGTGCCTTGATTGAGGGCTCACTGTGGAATTGTCAGTAGTTTGCTCTGGTGTCAATGGACTCTTATTTTGAGGGAACCCTTTCCCTAGGACTGGCACAACCTGTTGCTGGAAGCTTGTGATTGGACATACATAAAAGTTAATGGCAAGCGTGGTGATGCAACAGTCTTTACTGGGTCTGGAAAATAAAAGGGATGTGATTGAAATCACACCTTCAACATCCAGTAATATTCTTGACTGAGGGATAATTAAGCTGGAAAGCAGTTGCAAAAATAATTATGAAATCCTAAGAGAAGAATTAGAAAAACACCTACTAGGTGATCTACCCAGACCTTCTGAGGATTGGAAGTATGAGATGAAGTGACAATACCTTCCTAAACTAATAGCTGTACTATACACACACCAACAATAACATCTCATAAGCATCCCGTGCAGAACAGAAACAGTTGTAATGAAAGACCACACAGGTTTTGAAAGATAACTTCAACCCTGCTGGTAACATTTGCATGCTACAGGTGTAAGAGGAAGTCCTCATACTCACAGAAGATGAAAACCACCAGAAGCAACAAACAGTTTCTAGGAATGAAGTCCTGACCCATGTGAATTTGAGAGGAAGACATCACCTGGCCTCAAGGGCCAGACTGCTGGGTCCATTTGGAAATTCACCTAAGCTGTTAAAACAGAGCTCTGAAGTTAAATAATTAAAGCAAAAGTCCCTCCTGAGTCAAATGGGAATAGACCCTGAGAATTGAACAAAGCACTGCTGCTGCATTTTAAACTCATGAAGATGCCTTTTCTTTGGCAGATTCTAACCTTCTAACCACCTTTACCACCCCCACCACTCCCTTTTTTTTTTTTTTTGTGTAGATTGCTGGTTTTCATTGACATAATGATTTATTTGCATTAGATTTCAGGAGAGAAGATGTCATGTACATGAAAGGAAAAGGAATTTTGAACCCACATGGTACAATTTTTCATTTGCATCAGACAATGCATATGATACCTCAAAGAAGATAAAAAGGCACATCTCTTTGTTGAAGTGAAATACACTTACATTTCAAAGAAGAGAAAAAGCATTTGCAAATTTTGCGCTTTGTCTGCAGAGTGCTACTGTATATATTTAGTTCATCTCATTTAACAGGCCCAATTTTTTTTTTAATTCTCTGGCATGATAACAGTTCCCCTCTAGTGTTATTTAATATAAATTTGATTTTCTTTACACTTGATGCCAAGTTTTGTGCTTTTTTGATTATCATCCGTAAATTATGAGCACAAGCTGGGTGTTAAGAGGAACAGATGATAAATTACAAGCTATCCATAAAATTGCAACTCCTAATTTATGTGAAAAATTGAGGTATGTATGTGGACCAATGTTTAAAAAACAACCAACAAAATAACAAAGAACCTGTAAGAAAGCTAAGTCTTTGAGTAATTTGAAAATGACCAGGCACCTAACAAATCCTATTAAGTTGCATGGAACAGACTGTCTGCTCACTCTTTCTGAAATCTAGGTAGTTAAACTTAGGAACCCAAATATGTGTTTAAGACCATCAGTCTCCTATAATAAAATGAAAAAACCAAAAAACCTCAAACAAAAACCCCAACATTTTCCAGTAAGTAATTTTTATCCATTGAAAAAGAAATTGACTGTTCTATAGAATTCAAAATAGGACTATCATTTAAAGATGTGAAAAAATAAAAACAAAGAATGACACATAGAAACTCCCCTAGACAATTGAGAAAACATTCAATAGAAGTATCACATAAAGTTAGAGAAAGACTACTTTAGTCTAAATGCTTCTCTGCTTCTTTATCCTATAAATGTACAGTGTCCAACACAATAGGCAAATGCAACCTTAACAGAATCAATGGCCTTGAAAGCTTTTATGCTTTTAGAGTGCAATGAACTGTAATATAAAAACGGCTACTATAATGCACAGGGATAAAATGTTTTTGAGAATGATACAACCATTTATGATGCCACAAATTTCATAGAAATTCCCTGAAAAATGAGAGAAATAAAGCAGTAGAAAAAGTGATTGCATATATAGGGGGTAAGTGATCAATGGCAGTAGTATGGTAATGCCACAAGAAGAAAAAAAATAGTTTTCAGAGAAGTGAAACTGTTCCACAGTTCTAGGGGTGAGTACTATGGCTGCAGTGTGTGCAGGCTTATGGAGTTGGCTGTTTTTGTCTAGGACCACTTTCATATCTTTTTGTCCAACTCAAAGACCCACACCCCTCTTGCCCATCCAAGTCTCTGAAACCAAGGGGATCTCCTGTGAAAAGCCCTCCTCAAGTTCAGCAAAACTGAAGCTTGTGAATTGCCGCGGGTAGAGAGCGTGAGTAACTCAGAGTCTTTTGCGTCGGTCCCGTTTGCCTAGATAACGCGACTCAGGCTTTTCTGCTTATCGCCAGCTGGATTTTATTACTGGAACATGGTGCAGGGAAGAACCCTTTCTCGTCTCTTCACTTCCCTGCATAAATTAAACCGCTGTGCGTGAGCTAAGCCTAGATCTGTGTGAGTTCTGATGCTCGGCTCGCCTCTGATCGGAGACTAGATAAGGCCTGAGTCACGTTATCTAGGCAAACAGGAC
>VZRZ01001799.1:105511-121578 GCA_013398175.1 Climacteris rufus | reverse complement strand
CTGGCCTCGGGTGTGCATGGGAACAATCCTGGCCAGAGCCGAGGGACAGGCACTCCAGCTGTCCCCACCGAGGACAGCAACCTGGGCTCCATTTCAGCAGGGGCAGCCCCAGAGGGGCTGCCTCTGTGCAGGGCGGCACAGCCCAGATCCAGGGCTGCCCTGCAGGACCGTGCTGTCTCAGCGAACCGCAACAGTGAATGTTCTTTTTGACAACTCTTTGCAGTTTTCACACATCTGGTACACATATAAGAAGTTTTTCAGGTGTGGCATAGGGAGATTAGTGGTCATTCTGTTTTAAGGTGGCAGTAGGCCCTTAGACAATAGAAAATGGTCTAGGGAGCAAACAAACATGGAGAACTTGCCTGAATCTATAAACATTTTCATAATTATTTTCAAACAGCTAAAACAATTGTATAAAAAACATTTTCCTGAGCACAAAGATATTAAACCCAAATGACAAAATTATTGAAAGTAGCATTCTTCATATTTTGAATCCATCGTCTGATACCACAATGCCTCCCACCAAGTTTCTCTTATCTGTGTTTACCTTGTGTCTTCACTTTTGTTACATGATTTTCCTACCCTTTTTAGGATATCCTCATTCCTGCCAATACCTCATGCAAATAAGCCACTTAATCATCTTTCTCATCTTCAAAGAATTCAATTGTTAAATTGTAATTCTCTGCTATTAATGCAGTTTTCATGAACTGCAATTTCATTTTTTAATTCAATACTGGATGTATCTATGATAACTCACTCAACACATACTCTGATGTTATTAATAGTTTGAGGACAAAAGCAGGATGGTTGATCCCTAACATCATTTTTTTTACCCTATGTCTTCACAAGGCTATTGGCTGAAAGGCAATTAATCTTCAAATACATGCATATAACTTTACATATGTCACAGGATAATCAAAATTATATTGAAACATAAAATGAAAAGCATCTGCCACGATTTCTTATTCTTGTCCTCTACCCTGAAGTTTTATGATTTCATTATCCTTCCTCTAAAAGTGAAGATTTTAGAATAAAAGATGAAGTAACTAAATGAAATCAGGATTATTATAATAATTAAAAATTAGGTAGAAATAAGAAAATCATGTGGAATGAACTTTGTCTTTACCTTTTTAAGAGTTACAAAAGACTGGTATGTCTTAGCTGATAACAAAAAAGAGTATCAGCTTGACAAAATTTCCCAAACATTGACCATTTAAAAGACTAACCAAGGTATCAACTTCTTTTTTCCTCATTCTTGTGTGATTTACAAGACACAAACAAAATCTTCCTACAAGCAGCCCTCACATCTTGAGCTTGGGTAAGAAAATAAAGACTGTCTCATTTTCAGTCTCCAATCAGAAGGCACACTAAAAAGGGTTACATTATGGCTCTGCTCCTGCAAAGCATTTTCTCCATGCAGACATTGCTGCAGGATCCTGGCTTGTGTTCATGCCATCTGATGGCTGTTTGGTGGCCAGTGTGAGAGGAGACAAGTTAGTGAGCTCTGTTCATCACACTACCACCATGTTTTGCATTAAATGGTGTTCTGGCTAGCAAACTAACCTGAAGAGTCCTATTGTGGATGCTGAATTTTTCTGTTACCCATACCAATCTCCAGAAAAAATAAACCCCAAACCAACAGATACAAAAACTTCCACTGCTGTCTTCATTCTTTGGCTAAACAGAGCATTTACTTCACTGGGCTATTAATATGGCACTATTCATAACTATGTAGTTCTCTAAATGCTTATAAAAGCTTTGTTAAAATTGCTTTGGTTGATCTTAGCCAAAAATGGAAACAAGCACAAGGTATATTGCATTCCCAGGGAAGAGTTATGTTGCACTGCAAAGAAAATATACCTGACACCAAGTAATTCTGAAGGGTTTTGCCTTTCTGTCCACAAGACAGACTGATGAGCTCTCTTCCACAGTAGGAATGTAAGTCTGAATTGCACTGCATGAAATTACACTTGCCTAAGCTTATCGGAGAAACCACCTGAAAATGACTTACAACTCAATTTATTGGGATAAAATAGCAAAGAATTCTGGGATGGTGAAATGAATCTTTCCTGCTTTTAAGTTTCTGGACAGTTTTTTTACAATAAGCATAAAATAGAATAAAAGAAACTACAGATCAATGTTTTCTGTAAAGTAGAGATTTACAAATAGATGGTTGTTTTCTACTATTTCTAAATTATAAATTACTCAATAATTATTTAGGATATTTTATTGAAAACAGATTTTTGTGAGAAAACTACTGAAGCTAATGACAAAAAACTTTTGGCCATCTAGCCCATGTGCTTGAGAATCTAGATTTTTCTCCTCAGTGCAAATCTAATTCATGACTCTCCTGCAGGAAGAAGTTAATACTTCACCATGTTTGAAAGGCTGGTAAAAAGCCAGATAAGGAGTTTTAGTTAATATGTGAAGCAAAGTCCAAAGTCTCCTTCTCAGAGGTATGTTTTTCTACTTAGTTTTTTGACAATTACTAAATAACTTGCCCTTCTGCTTGAAATTTAGCTCTTGATATTAGACATTTCTGTCTAATATAGCTATTAAATTCATGTTCATTTAGCTTGTTCTTTTTTCTTTAATAAATGTTATTTTATTTAATTTTATTGTTCAAGAAATAACTCTAATTTCAACATTTTTGCCTGGGAATTTGATTTATTTGTTTGTGTGATTGCTCATTTTCCTTATGAACTCTTAGAAAAAGACTTTTTGCCTATGTTTTCCATCTCTCTGTATTCCCTTTAATTATTTCTCAGACTTTCTCCTAGGCTAAGACACCTACACATTTCACTAAGTGCTAACTCTGAGATACTTTTGTAATAGAACTGACTTGGTTATCATAATAGGGTCTTCTGTTCCATTCCTTCTTCCCCTCCAATCTATAAACTGATCACAAATAAGATGTCTATGAGCTTTCCATCGTCAAAAAGATGAAAATTGGTCTTGTATGTTTTCAGTGTCATTCAGTGACCAGAGTTCCCATTCAAAAGAGAGTCAATCCTCTGTGCTTCTCTCTGCTTATTTGCAAGATAAGATACTAATGTGAAGCATGAATGATTTTACCTGAATTCACTCCTTCTTTTTCCTGTATTTATTCAGGAGAACACAACATTATGTTTCTGGTTTTCAGGTCCCTTGAACTTTTAACCATCAATTATTTGTAGTTTGTTTCTACAAACAAAATTTATTGGAAGCTTCATTTTAGTAGTTCAGAGATGAGGAAGTTTCCAGAATGATCCCTATAGGCAAATTCCCCATTTCCTTCTACAGTGAAAGAGGTGAAGCACGTGTCACTGTTTTTTAAAGTAGACTTCAGCATTTGGGGACATTTTTTCTTTGCTGTCATTGTAAGGGTATTTGTGTGCATTTTGTTTGCAGACAGAAGCACTTAACTGAGTTTTACTCACTGACTATGAAGAAAAAAGAGAAAAAGTGAATCCCCAAAGACTGGATACTTCCAAGAAACAGACTGTTGGACTACGGGACAGTGGATCATATCACTGTTATTATTGATGTTCTTAGCTTAGATGAAAAGAATCCAAATAGCTAGTTTCAGGTAAATAATTCCTTTGTTCTTTTTCACCAAGTTTAGTGAAGATGATGAAAATATGATATGTCAGATCTACATGGTGTCCATGCCAAGGTTATGGTGACAGCTCTGGATTATTGGAAAAGATCTGTCTGGTGTTCAGGAAGGCACAGGCACCAGCACAAACAGGGGGAAATATCTCTGAGATGTCTTGATGGCATGCTATGTAAAATAACTAAATAATATCAATCACCACCTTTTCCACATAAAAGAAATCACTGTTCTCATGGAAATCTGTTTCCTTCTTATTTAACCATATTTATTGGAATAGGACACTAGCTATATAATAAAGATAGCTTGTTTTATCCATCAAAGTCTTTGTCCTGTTTACTCAAACTGCCACATCTGAAAATGTTTAAATAGGAAACAGAGGGAAAAAATAATCAGCTGGTGGCTTCTGCACAAACAAATATATACATTTGGATTAAAAAAATTGCTTCTTCTCTACAGTGTAAAGATACAAATGTCAAAGTGAGATTGAATTGGAGAAAGAAAAGGCTCCTTTACAAAAAAAAAAACAAAACAAAACAAACAAACAAAAAACAAACCAAAAACAAAACACCAAAACAAAACAAAACAATACAAAACCAAAAAACAAACCCCAAAACAAACAAACAAAAAACAAAACAAAAACAAAACACCAAAACAAAACAAAACAATACAAAACCACCAAACAAACAAAAAACCACACCCTAACTAAAACAAGTTAAATAACAAATACTTAAGTCTGAGGGGGAAGAAAGGAAGCTTTATTTTTATCAAATATTAGCATATGTTGCACCAGCTTGGGCTTTCTTTTTGGGACACCAAAACCAAGACATTTTTCCTGTGCACACAATGCTTTTGCAGACTGGTACATCATCACTGCCCCATATAAATGCTTCCCTGATACAAACACGACCTCCTGCTCCAAAGCTGCCATCTCCTGAAAGCAAAGCATTCACTGCTGCCTTACGGAACATCATGAGCTGTGCAAATCAAATCAGACATAAAAATGTGCGTATATTTCATTGCTCTAAACTGGCATGTGTTCTGCCATCTGAAATGTGAGTTGCTGTGCTTGTATCACAGGACAAGAGAACCTGCATGTTGTTGTTTGGCAAAGCAAGTGAGACTGGCAGGTATAATAAAGCAGCTTTGCATGACAATATCACCTGCTTTTTGTCCTAATCTTAGTAGAACTGCCAATTAATACAATGCAAAATAATGTTTACATGTTAATACTAATTAATGGCAGAAGAACTGAAAAGTAACCTCCTGTTATAAAGGTCAGCATTATTGATATTTTGTTCTCTTCTTTCAAGGGTCAGAAGCTTCTTGACAGTAGTGCAGCATGGAGAACATTACACCGTTTTTAAGGAAACAATTTCTCATATTATTTTTGCTATTTTAACAAGAAATGCAATGAAATTCACTACTACACTGTTTCTGGGAGATTGCACTATGTTTACTTAGTAACAGGAACTTTGATTCTGTAGGACCTCAACTTTGGTCATGCTTTATGACCTTAAGAATGACTTTAAAAGATTTGCTTCCTTATCTTAATCAGGGTTGCCATTCCAAAACAGAATCAGATTATAAGAAATGTTAAACAATATTAAACTCGGTACACTTCAGGGCAAAATTCCATAAACAAATTCTATGAACACCTTGAAAGAAAAACATCTAATAGTTTCTAATTTATTTCCTTCTACATAGAACAACCATTTCTATGCTTATTTTTTCTTCAAAAAATCTAATTCATCCTTCAGACCATTCCAAATCAGAATGCAATCAGAACAAATTTCTATTGATGAAACCAAATGAATGATCACCTTACACAATTTTGACTGCAAGGCTGCCATGGAAGCAGTAAAAAGAATGAATTTCTACACTTAATGAAGTTTAAATGACAATGAAGAAAAAGCTGAATAGGCTTCAATCAGGAGCAGTACTCCTAAGAGGGCCACCTGATGGTTACATTTAATATGCTAATGCTATTACAGTACATGAAATTTTCTATTCTTCCCATAAAAGTCTTGTTAACAGTAATTAAATGTTAAGACATTCAACCCTGTAAGGAAAAGAGATATAGTGAATTTATTATCACTAGAATCAATGGAAGACTTTTTAAATTAGTATTTGAATAGCAAAAGATTGAATTCTCACTACTCAGGGAGAACAAAGCTGATCAGGTCTCTGTTAAATTACATGCAATCACACCTTCTACATTAGAATTGAAAACATCAATATAAACCACTGTTTTTGCTATTCAACAGATGACTGGAGTTGATGCCATTCAACAGATGGCAGGAGTTGATACTAATCCTCACACCTTCCTACCCTCAACATGTTTTACACCCAAGAGTAGCGAGTGACCTGTGCTACTAACTTTGGAGATGTGTGTTTCAGCCTCTAGTGCTGGCCATCAGGCAGTTTCCTGACTGGGAGATCACCTGGGATTGTGTGAGCAGTAGGTCTTAAATGGTGAGAAAGCACTTCCTGAGTAGACAAAAAGGTGACCCACTGGAGAGTGTGCGCTGTTGTGGCAGGTTGGTCTGCATGAGATACAAGGCATGACTGTCCTCAGTGTTATAATCCTGGCTCTTCTTCTCAAATTGTGACAGTTTGTGGTTTTCAGTCCTGGAGCTCCCTGGCATTCTGTCAAAATGACAGGCATCACATTAATGCAAACAGTTCTCCAGTTGTATAAAGAGTATTTTGATAACCCCTTACATATATTTACTTTTTTTGGTAATAGTTGAAATAAATTCTTTATCAAGAGCAAGCACTGGAATCACACAGCATGTTTTCCAATAAAGAATAATTGGATTCAGTCCATAAAACTAATTAAGATTGCCACAGCCTCTTTGGGATCCTTATGCTGGTTTTAATACTTGCTCACAGGATTTCACAAAACATTCATTTGCAAAGACATTTATTTGCACAGATAAATGTATATCAGCTAATTTAAACACAGAAAGAAAAATGAGGTTCACTTATTACTTAAACTAGGTAGAAACTTAAAAGCAAATTCATTCAGTTTAATATTTAATGAAGTCCTAAATCAAAACTGGTGGGATGAGAATGTAAATAGGAATAATAAACCATAAAGCGTGTCAAAGATTGTTTTTCCTTAATGTCTTGGCCCCAGTTCCATAGCATCTATCATTGTACAGAAGTACTTGTCAAATATTTGAAGCGAAACTCCAAGAAATTAAGAAGTGCTAGATAAATACTGTAAATCTTCAAGTTTGCTGTACATCAGCCCAACAGCTCAAAATTTCAAATCCTGGTGATAGCAGACAAATTCATCAAATGGATACTGAGGCACAGTGTCAAATATAAAAAGGAGAAGCATATACCATGGCAAAATTGCTGAACATTGACTGTATGTTATTTCTTTATGTATATATTTCACCCTTCTAACACTTGGCGACAGTGACACAGAGTTTCTATTCTGTGCAAATGGACAACAAGAAGCTTTGGCCCGTGGTTAAAAATGGATCTATTGCTTGTTTCCTCAAGCATTTCCAACTTCCAACATGGTAATAAAGTGGTTATACTTGGAACAGAGAAAAATGAACATACACTGGTAAAGTTTTTGTGAATCAGTAGATAAACTTCATGTAACTCACATCTTTTAAGCAAACATGAACCAGTGAGTGACTGACATCAAAACTCAATTTCTTCACCTGACTTCCAATCAGTAATGATAAGATCTAATGAAACAGAAATGCCACTGAATGCCATTGACCTACTTCTAAAGGTATTTTAAATACCCTGTAACTTTATTTACAAAGAGAGATGAAATATCATTTGTGCAATGATAGGACAGAAATCCTTCCTCCTCTTCCCTCCCACTCCATCTATCTTTCAACATTTACATCTGGACAAAAAACTATGGTTGCTGTAACTACTACACAGCTTGCAACCAGAAAAGAAAATGAGAAAATATTTGCAAGTTTTTACAACTTATGTTCCTGCCACTCCTGTAACAATTTTTGTATTCAATTTTCTCATCTGTTTGCCAGACTCTAATGTCCTCCACCTGCAGCTATGCCAGGTATCAGTGCCACCTCATGTAGATAAGCAGGAATTTGGCTAAATCTTGAATGAAAGAAGGTGCATTATGTCATATGCTAATGTTTTCAAAGAGAGCAGCTGAAGAGCAGTCGAACACACTAACTTTCCTAGAATATATTTCAATCAAATTTTTATTTCAGGTTGGTAGAAATTGGATGGGAAAGGATTAAGAAACACTAAACCAGCACTATTAGATTACCTGATTAGGAATTATGGAGGAAGGTGCGAAAGCTGTCTCCTTTCAGAGCTGGAGTTAAAACACGACTATTTATAACACAATTTAATAGTGATTAATAATAAAAACACCATAGAGGCTAATAAGTCTCTTAACATTAAATGCCTTCTTTTTCTTCCTTACCAAATATTTTGTAGTACTAGTCACATTTAGGGAAAGCTGAAAGTATTTTAATCACCTTCAGGGTTAGCATTTCTATCACTGTAGAACTTGCTTCTGGAAAAAAAATTCACAAAAATGGGATTTTGTACAAATTCTGGACAGTGCTTTACAAGAGTTACTTCAAGAATATCTAAGCAGAATACATGGAAACAAAAGATTAATTCATCTAGACTGAGGAAGAAAATCTTGCCTGTGCTCTATGTCTTCCTATTTTTCTAGGGCAATGAGAACTGCTCACTCTTCATGGAAAATCCAAGTAAAACAATTATTTTCTAATAGCAAGGAGCCCACAAAATAAAGTAGTACAAATTAGAGTGCCAATTTCTGGAGATGTTAAGGTGTCCATATACAGCATAACAAACTTTGCAAAGTTAGCAGATGGTGAATCTTGTGCCATTTGACATAACCAGTCTCACCCTGATTGTTGTCATAACTCTACTGATGAGGTGGATGATGAGAAAGCCAGCAAGTTACTGCTTATGCCTCAGCTTTCAAGTCTGTGAGGAAATGTACATGTGTACATTTTATACAAAACATAATAATTTAGAGGCTGCTAAACTTGTTTTAAAAGATATATTTTCTGGCTGAAGTCACATATTTGCTGACACGGAGATCTAGCATTCCTGTTTGCTCCTGAATCCAGTATTTTGACTATTTTCCTGTTCCAATACCAACACAACATTCTTTTAAGTGAAGATGAAAGGAGCTAGAAGAGAAGGAGAACTACAATTTTCCTTTTTAAGTGAATCCAGGCTGCCATATATCTTGGAACAATACTGACTTCATTCTGTCTTGTGCCTCTGATCTTAGACCAAGCTGATCCACACTACAGGAAATACTTGCTATTTAGATGATTCACTTACTGACAGCAAAAAAAAAAAAAAAAAAAAAAAAAAAACGCCCTTTTTATTTTTTCATAATTTGTTTCACAGTCTCCAAGCAAATGAATGAGACAGTAATTCCTCTCCCCCTTTGATTTTTAATATTAAAGTTTAAATAACAAACTTCTGACCCACATCCTACCCACAAAAAAATTGACCTGTGATTATAACCCATCAGCTACTCAGAAGTACTACATAAGTCTCCACAAATTGTGGTGACCCTGCTATGTAATATAAAAATTCAAGTCACATTTCCTTTTCTATTCATTTTTTTTCCTACCCAAAACCCAGGGAAATAGGACATGCAAAGGAAAACTTCAGTCAGAATGATCAACATTTTGATGTCCTTAGAAAACCCAACTGATGTTTGAAAATAAATCTAAAACCCCCCTGAAACTACTGTAGTCAATAACTTAAAATTTGTACAGGAGTTCTTCAAACATCTGAGAGATTTCTTAAACAGGTTTTATTAAAAAATGCATGAGTGGTTTAAAATAAACACCAAGAAATATGAAAAATCCTCAAACTTGGAAATCAGACTAATGCAAACAGTGTGTGCTTAGAGAAATATGTACCTTTCACATTTGTAGTAAAATGCAATTTCTCACAGACTACCTACATAGCATAATGTTCATGAAAATTTTCACTACTTGTAGAGCTAACGTAACTTCTATTCACTTATATCACTCACTCAGACCAAGCTTTATCTGCAGTAAATTACATTTGTTTAGTGTCCAGTTTTTCTTGGAAGGGCGTCCTAGAGATAGCAAATAATGAACAACCACAAAGTCTCACCTACAACTGAGCAATTCCTGTAGCTAACAATAAAATATATGGCTGAAGATTTTATATTTTAAAATTTCAGTTTATATGGGTAAGAAATTGTTGATTTTTCACGTAACAGTCATCAAACTAGGGTTGTGTGGCATTTACAATGCTGGAGAGTTTCTGCCTTACCATCACATCTTCTGGTTTTATTTTTAAATTATAACCTTAAGATTTATATCACCTTTTCCCTTTGGTTTTCATGTAGATAGGTTCACTTAGTTACTGACACAGAAAAGTGCTCTCAATTTATTGTACAATATATTGGTTTGGAAAAAAAAATTGAGAAGCACTTTTTCTTTGATGCATGCTTTGACTATTAATATCACAAATATCTGTTGCTATTCGACATCGTTATCATTGATTCCAGAAGCACTTTCTGTTTCTAGAGAAACTGAGGCCTGGGAGATGAGGTGGAGGTGTCCAGAGCACATTGCCCTGGCCCACCTTAAGGAGGGCTCTGGCAGTGCCACACCCTGTGCCACAGCCTCAGTCTGGACAAGGTGAGGGCTGGCACAAGTGTCAACATGCTCAATGGTTAACACAGTTGCTGAATGCTAAGCCATAACTATGGCTTGTATTGCCTGCAGCTTTACCAGGCAATATCTATTCACAAAAGGCACCTTTAGTCCTTATGGCATGAGCTATGCCATGCACCAGCCTCTGTGGGGTAGGGAATAGTCCCTGAGCCTTTTTCCTGGTATATGTAGTAGCTTATCCTACATCTGTTGACTATCTCAGAAGACTTGCCAATAAATAGATATGGAAAAAATTGATTTAACCCTTAAGTGAAAAAAGCCCACAATCAGACCATCATGTATGTTCTAACAGGAAAATGACATTGATTTTAATAACCGATATTTGTAAAAGGCAGTCAAATGACCTTTCGTTGAAGTTACCCAACCTTTGGCATTGTAAACATATTTCTGGACTTTAGAGATCCTCAGAGTAGTCTTTTGTATACTTTTATTGCTTGTGGATAGTATCTGAAATGTGGAAGAGATTAGAAAAATATCTGTGGCTATCTTTGGGAAAATCTGTCTGGATTTGACTGAGCTGCCAACAGGCCACTGATATAATTTGTACAACTCAGGAGTGGATTTGCTAAACTACTGGGGATAGACAGTGTGAACATTCTGTCTGAACAAAATGTGTTCAGTTCCTTGAGACTTGTGTTACCATATACACATATCATTCATGTAACATACAAACTTTATCACAGCAAGAGCCTAGATGTCTTAACCAAAATCCTCAGCTGTAGTGTCATAAGGATTAATATGTACCATAATTTCATCACATACGGAAACCTTAAGAAAATGCAGCAGATGTACTTGAAAATTACCTGAAAATTCAGTCACAAATCACATTCTGTTACTTAGGGAAAAATAGATAGTATATAGAAATCCTTAGAGATATTAATGTATCTTTCTTTTTAAGGAATAGGGAGAACATAACTTTAGTATGTAGGTAATAAGACACCCTTATATTAACATTGGACAACTAATTTGCTGACTTGCTGATGTGTATTGATGCTCAACTTTGAAAAGCCTCTGATTCTTTTTTTTTGGTATTCAAGTGGGTTTTAGACAAAAGGAAAGTCAATCCATTTTGACTATCAGTTCTGAGCCAGATTCTGTTACCCTTGATGCAGGTGGAATGGTGCCTTTTTTAGCAAGTGGTGCAACTGATTCTAATAGTGTTAGTTGCCAAATAGGAAGCTCTTCAGACTAAATAGGATATTAGAAGTCACCTTGCATAACTGAAAACCAAACAACAACAAAAAAAATTGATGACTTCTAGATATTTCATATATGCTGAAATACAAAATTAAGGTTTTTTTAAAAAACATAAACTCTCTTGTGTAAAGACAAAGTAGCCTTTTAGTGATTTTATGATCTTTTTTTCTTTTGAGCACTTCAATAAACATGGATTAAATGTCTTTTCAGAAAGCTACAACAGGAACAAAAAAGGTAAAAAAAACCCCCTACAATTTATACTCTTAAATAAGTGCACTCTTAAAATATACTTCCTATGAATCAGCATTAAAAAAAAAAAAAAAAGAACTTTGCTTTTGGCTGGGAAAGTTCCTAATTTTTTTCTTTTATTCCTTAAAGAGATGTTTCTTGCAAAGGAATTGCTGTCAATGGTGTTATTACCAAAAATAACATCTCTGTAAACTGGCATCAGAGTGTGAACCAATTAGCACTATGAGATGTTGTGGAAGTTTAAAAGCAAATGTGGCAATAACCATCTGGGTAGACAAAATATTCTTTTTACCTGCGGGTCCTTGAACATGGCAATAAACATATGGCAAAGAGAGCTGGGCTTGTTCAGTGCATTTCTAATAAAAATCTAGGTGACAGAAATATGCCATAATAGGTGTCATAGAGACTAGTGTAATGACCTTTCACATCTGGATGCCTCATTTCTAATTAGGAATGAATAAGATATAACAAGGTCAGGTGACACTGTCTAACACAGCATATTACTTGTATATGGATGACACATTTTGATGAAAAACTTCCAAAGCATTTTTACCAATTATCTTACCTAAATTAGTGTGACACCAGACTGTGTCTCCTTAAAAGAGGTTCCAGATGTGAAAGGTCAGAACTTTCATCCTGGAGTATGCAGCTTATTCTTTTTCCAGATCTTTGTTATCTCTATATTAATGTCAAATGAAAACCAAATTTGTTCCCTCCACTTTACAACTCTTTTGAAACGTTGCTTTCAAAACATGACACTTGCACAAGCTGCTTACACCCCTCCAACAGCATGAGCACGTTTCACTAGCCATAACACCAGATGGCCAGATCCTGGCTCCCTTACTCTGAGTCTATTTGTACAGTCAGTCTCACTGAAACAATATTTTATCATAATCAGCTAGTCTACTTCCTTAGTTTATAACCTCCCCAAAACATTACAAGGAAAAAAGGACATTTCTAGACCTTTGCAAACCACCTGAATGGTCTGATCCCCAAGAAGAGAAGCAAATTCTGCAACACCACACTTAAATCAAGGAGCTTAGCTCTACCTGCTGGACCAAGCTCAAGCATGGCAAGGGAAACAGCTGCTTCTTTGCAAAACTTGAGACCCAGGAGACTCCCTGGCTGCAGGGAGTGGCTTTGAGCTACCTGAGGCAGCTCCTGGTAGCCATTGCCCATCTCCCATAGTGACACTCATGCAGTGAGAGGGGGAAGATTCCTGAACTCTCTCAGGCTTGGTACTGTGACCACTTCCTTGGCGAACCTGTTGCAGAGCTCAACCACCCTCTGGGTGAAAAACCTTTTCCTGAGATCCCACCTAAACCTCCCCTGATTCAGCTTCATACTATTTCCTCTGGTCCTGTCATTGGTCATGAGAGCGAAGAGATCAGTGTCTGCTCCTCTACTTCCCCTCACAAGGAAGTTGCAGACCGCAATGAGTCTCCCTGTCCTCCTCTCCAGGCTGAACAGACCAAGTGACCACAGCCGCTCCTCATATGGCTTCCCCTCAAGGCCCTGGATCATCCTCGTGGCCCTCCTTTGGACACACTCTAAAAGCTGAATGTCTTTTTAATATTGCGGTGCCCAAAACTGCACACAGGACTTGAGGTGAGGCTTCACCACTGCAGAGTAGAACAGGACAATCACTTCCCATGTCCAGTGGACAATGCTGTGCCTGGTGCACCCCAGGACAAGGTTGACCCTCCTGGCTGCCAGGGCACTGCTGACTCACATTCAACTTGCCATCGACCATGGAAACTCTTCAGCTGGAAGATAAACTCTGGAATTGGGTGCAGCGTAACACTATCATCTGAGCTCAATAACCTTATGTTATAAGTGTACCAGACAGCTTCAGGTGACACCAAATCAGAGGAAACAGCTCATGCAGCACTCCCCTGGCAGCACTTAAGTTCCCACCTGAGGACAAATACCAAGGAAAATGTCATCTATTAAGGAACTCTCTGCATCACATTTACACACACTTATAATAAAAGCAGCATAGAACTGGAATACCTTTCTTTTTAGATATTCAATTTTATGAGTGAGTTTATGCACACAAATATTGAATCACTAAGGCAGCTCTTTCTAAATAAGTCCTGCTTTTTTTAGGACTTCCAACATGAAGTTAAGGTTTTGGAAAAAATACAGATTGATGCATCCTTATTTCCTTTATATTCCTTACAGTCACACTTCAACCTACTTATTCCTACTTTATGCCTTTCAACTTTACACTGACTAATACCTGAAATTTTTTTCACAGTTTTACAGGATCAAGGATTATGATTTTGAGGATGGTAAAGTGTCTGGCATATCACATGCACTGTAAAAATAACAATAACTGCAATTACTAGCATTCTGTGTTGAAATCTTGTTTTATTTCAAATTCTCAGTCAGTGCAAAACTCCATATTGTACATTTGCTTTTAACACACCTCAATCTGCATTTGTTCCAAATTTTCCAATTTGAGATGCAATGATGATGCTGACATTGTTTTCCTGCAAATGAGTCTGCAAGTCTCAAAAGATTTGCCTGCCCTGACTAATAATAAATACAGATTAGTAAAGAACTAGAAAAAGGCAGATAAGTTCACTGCCCCTGGCTTTGGCAAATATGTCCCTTTGGTACATCTATTAAGGGAAATGTTATCTTTACAATGTAAACTTGTGTTATAGGCATACAGTGAAAGATGGAAATACTCTAGGTCAGACTTGAGCCCTGGTCTGTGATGGGGCCCAAAGGTCAACCAGGAGTCAGTTAAGGTCCTCCCCTCTCTCTGTCACCAATGCTTTGACCTATTTCACTTTGTTCTGAGCAATGACAGTCACTTCAAGGATTAACCAAGAAGGGAAGATTTCTAATTTCACACAGTCAGCACCCCGAGGAGGAGAGGTCATGATCCAGTCACTTTCCTCCTCCCAGCTCTACCATGTGGGAAAGAGCATCCTCAGCTGGTATCAGACCATCTCCTCTATTATGAAGATTCTCCTTCTGACGTAAATGAAATTCAAGAGACCAAGCATGATGTTTGCCTCAACTCTTTATTTTTCTGTTAACATTATCTTCTGCCATATTGCATTGTCTTGCAATTAAATGATCATGATCATGAAGAAGATAAAAAATGGAGTTAGAAAAAGTCATTCAAAAGCTATAAATATAAATATAGGCAACAACTGTTCTTTTCTGATGAAGAGAAAAAGGAAAATGAAAAAGAAAATAGCTAATAAATGAAGCCTGATGGTTTCCTGTAGATCTTAAAAGAATGATGTTAAAAATGAAATATTTATTTTTTCCTAGTTGAAAAACAACACAGACTTTGCTCTATGCTTCATGAGACCAGAACAGCAGGTTCTGTGAGTCACAGTGATTCACATAAATCTTTCTCTCTTTTTAATAATGGTTAAAGCTTTCAAAATGCCACAATCCATTGTATTTGATCACTGCATCAGTTGCACTGGAGTACAATGAAATGTTCTCAACCCTGAAAGTGTATGAATTCTTATGCTAACTATTTTGAGCCTGAATGCACCTAAGAGGAAAAAAAAAGCTAGATTATTTGCTTTTATAACATTTCTTTCATATAAAGTATGATAAAATGGCATATAGTACAAATCAGTGTTACATCATGAAACTGAGAGATGCTATACAAATTACTGGATTTTGGAAATTATTTGTGAAAAGGTCATTCAAAAACAAAAAGGAAAATAAATCCTTGTGCTATATTGCACAAAGATACTTAATTCCTCAAATGCCTAATAGAAGAAATAATAGAAGAAAACCCCACTATATCCAATTACCTGAAAACAGGTCTAGGGATCTAAAGAGTGATGTCTGCACCAGGAGAGGAAGGGAAGAAAGAATCAGGCTGAAACCCAAACCAAATTCAGAAGTAAAAGAAAAGGGACTCATCCTCATGGGAGGAATCACCTTTCATTTTATGTATCTTTATTTTCCTCTCTGTGTGTCTTTATTTTCCTCTAAAGAATATGAAACCCATTGCTCCCAAGAGAAAGCTTGTTTTCTTTCTTTGTTCTTTTTTCTTTTTTTTCTTTTAATAAGCTCTGTGACAATCTATACACTACATGTAATTCTTTTAGTTTTTTGTATTTCAGGAGCTTTGTAGAACAAATGCAGCAGTATTCTCAGCTGGTTGGGATGAAGAAAATAAAACTATTTCTTTGCAAAACTGAGATTCTAGTCCTTGAAGTCCTGCAAGGCTGCACTCTCACTGCAATTGCTATTACATTGCTATCAATGGCCTGTCTGGATCTTTCTGCCTACATGGACTAAGAGGGTGATGCACAACAAAAAAAAAA
>VZRZ01001799.1:85009-105504 GCA_013398175.1 Climacteris rufus | reverse complement strand
AAAAGGGGGATGCAAAAAAAAAAAAAAAAAAAAAAAAAGAGCAGAAAATATTTGAAAACGTCCAGTGAAATAAATCTACAAAACCATTCAGAAGCTTAACTGTTCTGGATCAAACTCATTCAGAAATCTAAAGCCCTTTGAATTTTGAGAGATTAAGCTTCAAGTCGCTGGAACACTTTTGGACATTTTATTCTATGGCCAAATGCACCAGGCTGTTTCTGGTGAAACACAGAACAAAGAGCACAAGACTCCAGTGCTGGGCCTGCTCTTCTCTTCAGCTTTTGGAAGTGTTTGTAGACAGGGATAATAATTCTGCACACAGTGCCACCTGTTGCTGTAGTAAAAGTCTAATCTGACTGGAATTCAAGAACTAATTTTAACCAAAACTTCTTTGATTTATTTAAAAAAATAAAATAGTATTTAATTATAAAAATTTTAATCAGTATATCTGGCATGCTTCACATTCAATTTTCCAATTAATACTATAAAAAGAGTGAAGGGTGCTAAAAGAGTTAAGATCCTTATTATGGATCACAATAAATATTTCAGATTATTTTTCTTAATCTAATCCTTTTTTTCCCCACAACTTAGACATGATCACATTGACTTCAGTTGATCAGAAGATGTACAGAAAATGGTATTCTGCAATAATATTTAAATATGCCAGACCAGTGTACAGAGTATTTTTGATGTTACCCTGTGTTCCGTAGAAAGGCAAGTACCAGATCTGTTTTAAATTTTCATTTGCATTTTATGCATCACACCGTTGATTTACACAGTAATAAACTGTCAGCTGTGAAGACTAGCTTTTTGTTTGTTTAGAGAAATTGTACCACATATTAAACAAGTTCACACTCGTTTTTACTCCTAATGTGGATGGTCAATTTCTTCACCTACCTATATTTTTTTCACATTCCCTTCTTACATTATCTGAGTGCAGAACATTGACATTAAAACCCACTAACTTCTCAATAGCATACTTATTGCCTTATTCAAATTTGTCAACATTACTTATTGTTTTTTCTATAATTTTGCATCCAGTTTTCAACAGTGCAAAATTATGTATAGGTGAAAATACCTCGAAAAACAGGCTGCTGCTATGGTTATGAAATAGGAATGGCTATTCAGCCCTTAACCTGTCTATGTAGTGTGACAACAAGTGTATCACTTAGTGTAATTTCTGATCTTGATGTTTATGTACTGAGACCTGGAAAGGCAGCAGAACAGTTACAGTTTACCAGAAGGAATTAATATAAATACTTACTGACTTCACTAAATTAAAAAAGTATGACTGTAAAAGCGTTGGTCTCTTTTCAAAAGTGGATTGCACTGGGCAAAGAATCCAGGCAACACATCAGGCTTCAGGCTGGTGTTTGGATTATTTTACCCACAAATAACAAACTTCACACTAAAATCTTAAAACAACATGTGCAGAGGAAAAAAAAAGAAATGAAGAAAAGCTCTGTTCTCTTTCCAATATAAGAATCACACTTCATAATTTGAAATGCCTTATTGATTAATTAACAGTACTTTATGTGAGGAGTTTTGGTTGATTTATATCCTTTCAGTCATTTAAACATGCTGTTGTGAACTTGCACATTCACACAGTGCATTTATGGCTCTTAATTTCACCCTGATAAAGATCCAGAGAATTCAGCAGTTGTACAACACAATACAGAGTAGCTGAGCCTGTAAAAAACCTGAAGAACTCCCTGAGATGCAGAACCTGAAAGGCTGAGGTTCAAATCCTACATGACCATCAGTTTTATGAAGTATGAGGGCTTTTTGCCTCTGCCTAATGACTTTTTTATCTTCCATATGAAATAGAACAGCTACAAAGCTAAGAACAGCAAATCTATTGTCAATCTCTTATTCAGGCAGTGGACAGTGAAATTTTGGTGCTTCTGAGTTCAGATTCAGACACAGCAGGGATCTTTACAGGTATTCTTCAAAGAAGCCAACCATCCTTTTGGTTTCTATCCCTTACCTTGTGTCATTTCAGCAAAATCTTTGTCAAAATCAGTTCCATTAAGGGAAAAGAGAAAAAAGATTTGTAAAAAAATTCTCATCATGGAGCCACAAAAAGATTTTTACATAGAAATACTTTGTGCAGTGAGAAAATGGCTTCTCTCACAAAGCATATTTACCGTATTTCATTAGACGCCATAGCCAGATTGCATTCCTAAAGATCTCTGGTGTTTTTCAAGTGTGTGAATCCACCACTGCAGATGTTGTGTATATTTGGTCTTGCTGTTACCAGTATCACTTTGGTAAATAACACAAAATAGGAAAATTCTCTACTAAAGCTTAGTTTCCTTCATATCTTGACATCAGATTTTAAGTTCCTATGCTTATGATTTCTTTTTTGTATTTCTTTTCTTGCCATCTTGCCAGCTGGCGATCAGGGAACACTATTTTACACTTGATAATAAATATTTGTAAAAAATACCAGAGAGAATAGCATACAAACCAAACCAACCAAACCAAATCAAACTAACAAAAAAAACCCCAAAAACAAAACAACCCAAACAAACAAACAAAAAACCACAAAAAACCAAACCAAACCAAAACAAAAAAAAAGCAAGGCATGGAAAAGGATGAAAAATTGATAATGTGCCATCTAAAATGATCAAGTTGTCAAGGATGACACTGATATAAATTCCCTTGTTATTACAGATGAACCAGTGTAACACCAGGGGACTGAACATGAGCCAGATTTGTTTTGTCAACTTGTTATTTTTATTTTGACAACATTTCAGCAAAATTGTCACATCTGTCGAAATTCTGTTAGAAAATTAGATGTAGCAAAGAACACCAAACAGCCTTATTTTCTCCTACTGGGTGTGCTGGGATTTTCCTTCGGTGAGTCATCAGCCGGCAGCAACAATGAAGTGTCACAACAATCACAAAGATACCATCTGGTTAAGGGAGATGATCCAAGAGCAAACATGGATCTTCCTAAACATAAAATTCATCAGCACAAAAGACTATAAACACACACACACACAAGTGGGTGGGTTTGCATATACATATATGTATGTGTGTGTGTGTGTGTGTGTGTGTGTATATGTCTATGTCTATCTGTCATTTCAGTAATTCTTGAAATGCTATCAAAACACCCAGATAGTAGCAATTACAAAATTTCCTGTATGGTTTTCTATCATCAGCTACAATCACAGATGATGTTACTTGAACTTTGTATCATGAGACCTCATGACATTTGGAAATACAGAATATGTTTTTCATCACATGGAGCCTGTCATGGTGCTTGTAGAAATTAGGATTTAATAATTCGAATGCTTCCATTTCTTTCGAAGTACTTTTAACAAATGCAGGCACAATGAAATTGCCAAGAACTGCTCCAGAGTGCTAAAAGACTACAGCACAATTATGGCATTAGTACTTATCTAGATGACCTTTGTACTTTCTCCCTTTGCTCTTACTGTGTTGTGAAATCCTTGTTACATTGGAACGTAAACCATTAAGAAAATCTAGTTCTCCTTGCTAATCCTGGAAAAAATAGTAAATGTCCAAAAATGTAAGGTTTTGATCAGCATTGTTGTAGTGTGATAGAAAACATTTCTGATGCATTTTCTAAATTTAAAATGACAAGGAGTAAATTCAGAAAAAAAGTCAATGATAGTTTCCAGACATGCAAAGTAAAGCTCAAGGAATCGTTTGCATTGCAATTCATTATATTCATTGACAAGGAAAAGATTATTACTAGAGGCAAAAATATAGATTACCAATATAGCTCCCTCACTCCTGTTTAAAACAAATTTAATTATATAATGAATGAATAGCAATACAATTTAGTGTTCACATAGAAGCTTAAAATTTTTTTTCTGTCATTTATACCATCCAGAACTTTAAAAAATAGCATAATGAAAAACAATGGCCATTAGGTGACAAATATTGCTTTGTTTCTTGCACATACTCAGTCTACTATCTATAATAAATTGGCACAATGGACCTCTTGAAGTAATTCCAGAAACACTGCAGACAGCTACCTTATCAGTTTGACTAAAATATATCTTGCATATCTTTCCTTTTGCCTTCCTTTAGAAGGTAAAATATAATTTAAGTGACTTGGGTAATGCATCCATAGAGCCAGAAGGAGTTCCTCCAACAGTAAACAACTCAGGAGGAGCAGTTTAGTTACAATACGATAATTGTAAATATTTTATTTATTTGACCTCTGTGCTTTGTGCTAATATTTAAACAAAAGCCCTAGATATGAGCAAGACCAGGGCTAGCAAACTTTTGCCTAAATATTTAGTGTGTTTTCCTAGTGATGCTCTTATACTGCAGGAAATAAATGCTACTGTTTTCTGTTTAAACTGTCTAAAACACATGCCAGTTTTTCTGCCTTTCATCTAGTATTCAAGTTATCGGTGGCACAGGAGTGCCACTTGCCTTCACTTGGATATAAAGTGAAATAAAAACATACATGCCCATATGAACATACAGCATACAGCTTAACTTTATTGACACTCCCACCCGAAAAACCCAAAAAAACCAACAAAACCCTCACCTTGGTGCAAAGGCATTTTCCTACTGTCGGTCATTCTCCACTCTTACATTGTAAGCTGTTCAACTTCTCTTTCAGTAATTTCTGGTGACACATTTAATTTTGTCCTGGATGTACACTTCACATGATATAACATTATGCTATAATATGAATTACTAATAAAATACAATGCCAAAAAATATCCTTTTACATATAGCATAATGATTTTCACTAATACAGAGATTCATTACTAATGACTGATGCTAAGGCAATTTAAATTTTGAGAATATACTTGATGATTTTCTTAAGACCAATTTAATTTTCCCCACATTAATTAACAAAAATGAAAGAAAAAACAATCACTCAAATATTGCTCACATGTGGGACGAACACATGTGGGACAAACACAGAGCAAAATTTAAGCCTGCTTATGGTACTTAATGGTACCTAAGACCCACTTGTTCTTGCTGAATTCTCTGTAAAGGTTGCTACAAACAATATTTATGATTGTGGTAATGTTAGTGTCATAAAAGAAAAAGGTCTACACTGAAGAGAAATTTAGTTGCAATATTTATCATCAGTCGGGTATAGTAGGTCAGTTTCTATCTCTTGCTCTCTGCCATATGCACACAAATGTGCAGTTACACAAACATGCTCTGTTTTGAAAATTCAGCCTTAAAGACTAGGTATAAAGAAGAAATAGTCATAGACATGATGAAATATATAACGATTCCTTCACATATATACAATGACTTCAATAATAGGCTGCAACTTTAACAATTCATCTGCCATAAATAGACTAACATCAAAGCCAAAAACCCATCAAAGGGTAGTCTTTAAGTAAGCACACTGGAAATGAAACACATTTAGAAAAAGCATCTTTCAAAATGGAACTCAAATCATGTTTTCAAATGTGTTTCATCATTTGAGCTAGATGAGGCATAACTGATGACAGAACTTAGTTTTCTCTATTCAGCCAGCAGAACTATGGCATTATGTCTGTCTCTTCACTGGGAGTGAAGATGAGTGCGGAATTGAAACAAAGCATCAGATCAAAATGAAAGAGAAGTGATATCACATAGATAAACTTGTCTTGAACATGTCAGTACTTGCTATTTCATTTCTCTGATATGAAGGATGGATGAAGTAAAACCAATTTTGGTTGTCAAGGGCTGCCACAAAATGGAGAGAAACAAGATGAACAACAAAAAGATGTCAAGAATAGGTCTATCAATAACACTAACTTATTTTACACATACACAGTAAAACCCCATCCAGCTTCCAACTTCACATAAATAAAATACAATTTCATTTCTGGTGGTTACTCTGGTTGCTGAAGACATGTACTGCTTCACTTTCCTTCTCAAACTACAAGAGTAGCTTATTTGAGCATCTTAACATTCAAATACTACATCTATACAGTCTTGAAATTTTTAATGACACGTGGTAAAACACTTCTTCAAGTAGGACCCGATTGACAGATTGTTTTGAAGATCCTGCACAAAGCTGTTGTTGAAGGCAATAGAAATTTTGGCTGCTCAGCATCTTTGGAAGTCTGTTCAAATATTTTAATCTCTTATTTAAATATAAGTCCTGCAAAAAGTAAGAAGACTGTCCAGACAAGAATATATATAATCTGAACAAACCTATACAGAGTTTGAGAATTTATAGAAAATACATTTAAATTTAACACACAATATGAAATATAGCCATAAATACTGAACAGAACTCTGAACTGAGCTATAAGAATGAGTGAAGTTGTGATAGAAGAAAAATTAAAGAGCTTGTAACAGAAAAATGGGAGTGTAGGGAAACAAAGAAAACCCTTACTATGTGGAAAATCTGCTGAAACACTGTGTCTATAAAAATTCTAGTGTAATAAAATACTGTTCTTTATCTTCATAGTAAATCTTGTTTTGGAAGAAGATATAAGCAAGTTATTGTACAGGCCAAGATTCTTTTAATTCTTGTTTTGTCAATAATTCACTAAGTAATACTGAATTGATTAATACAAGTCTATATGGAATGGGTCTTTAATATCAGAAAAACACCTTACAAGTTACAGCACAGAACAGAATAAAAATTGAAATAACAAGGAGTGTGGAAATAAACATTTGATTTAGATAGAATTACAATAATGAAATGGTAAAGACAGCCGCATGCAATCTGACCTTCTACCTCCCTATACATGTGTTCAGACTGATTTTCTCAGCAAAAGTAGAATCAGCATCTCCAATCAGTACCTGCCAAAGTGATTCTGCTAAGTATCGAATTCTTGCCCACAATAGTTTGATCCAGTCGAGTTGGTAGGAGTGATAGATGGCCTGGCATTTTCGTTCTATGACTGTAGAAAGCTAAGCAACTCTTTCAAAGGCTTTGCTTTTCCTGGCTTGATGTTTTCTTCAGAAAATAAAGTTTATAAGAACAACTGCTCTGAGAAGAGATACAACATATGACTATACATCAAAAGCAAATGCATGTGTAATAAAGGATCTCAACCTAGAAACTCTCATGATTTCTAAAAATATCATTCTTATACAGAAAATAGGTGTATTTTCAAAAAAGTAATGTGATATAAGAAATATATCTAAAGACTTCAAGCCTTCAAGTCTTATGAAGCATGAGACTTCATATTGTCCTTGAGGATCAGGCAGTGAAGCTGGTTTAAAATGTAACTATTACAAGAGGGATAAATTACATGATTAAGAAGAAGCATATGCTGAATCACTGATGCTGTTTGCTCTTTCTGAGTTACAATGTGTGTACCCATCCCATGCTGGCTAAATAAATTAAATTAAGAAGGTTCTCTTTCCATCTGAGTGAGTGAGCACAGTATTTTCTCCTTCTTTTCTACAAGAATGGCTACTGCACCAGAGACCAAATAAAGCGGTGCTGTAGGAAAAGTGTCCATTACTTCAATAAATACAATGTATTGGGCTGGTAGCTGCCTCATCTTTCAACAGGTCATGCAAGGAAATTCAAAATGCAGCAAGTGAAGTTCTTGTGCCTTCAAATTTGAAGGCATAAGAACTCACCATGATAGGATATTTGGAAGGTGTTTAGAAGCTTAAGGTAGCATAAAAAGCTATTAAGACCATTTTGTTCAATTTTTTTCCGATTTTCTTGAAATAAGGCTGCCTAATAACTGTCACACTCCACCTAAATTGCAGGATCAAATATGAATCTTTAACACATGATCAGGCACAATGATCTTGGATTTTTTCTGCTTTATCATAAACTACAGTTTTATTTTCCTTCCACTTTCTTGTTCAGACAAATTAAGCAAATACATTGACAGATGAAAAATGTCATTCTTCAAGAAGCACTTACAATTTGGAATGGAATTAGTAAATAGGACAACACTTGCTTTAATGTGAATCTTGACTAATCCTTTCTGTCCTTGCATGTCTCCCTTTTCCCAGATGCTATCTATTTCAGTCTTTGAATTTCTCCATTTCCAGCTAAAATACTCTCAATACCACGTGTTTTAGGCACACTACAGCAATGTTTCTTTTATCAACAAAGTTTCACAGAATAATCAAGAACACTTTAAAAGTGATTTCTGTTGAAATTTAGTTCAAGGAAATACAATGACTTCTCAAAAAAAAACAAGTTCAAGGAGATGTTGAAACAGATAATGGTACTTCAGAGTAGACAAAAATGGAAATGAGACTAATTCATGGGACAACAAAGTGGAAGAAATTTGAATGTCACTTTGCTAACCCAATGTGCTGATACTGGACTAGAATTCAAAGTGTTAATTCAGGCACCTGAAACCCTCTAAATGTGAAATGGGAGGCATAGACATGTTGAGGTTTGATATATCAGTGGGATATTAGGACACTTAAATCAACTGAAAGAAAATCTCAGGTAAGAATATTCTCCAGGCTAAACACTGTTTCAGATTAGCAATTGATTTGGCTCTATATTTTAGAACGTAAAATTGTTTGAAAACACATATTGTTTTTTATTGTTGCATTAGTATATTTCATTAGCCTAAAGATAAAAATCTAGCCTGGGAAGTAAGCCACCATGGCTCACAGGTCTCCCATCTCAGAGGCATCACACTATTTTAGAAAATAGCTTAAAATGCAATACCACTTTTAAATAACTTTAGATACTGAAGTATCTTTAGATACTGAAGTGCTTACTTTCTACTGAATTTCATCTGGACTGAGACCTTACCAAGTTGTTGGGGAATATTTGGGGATCTTTTTCCAAACCCCATGAGAGGCAACACAAAGAGTGCAATTGCACCAGACTCAAGGAAAAAAAATAAAAATAAGAAAAGATAAATCTACAAGGAAGGATATCAGAGAGGACTTTTGCTTGTAGGAAGAGTAGGATATGAAAGTACAATAGAAAGGTCCTCTGTGATTCAAATATCTGAACAATTAAAACAAGCTGTGTCTTTCAAATGCACAGAGAGAACATGCAGTACACAGGGCTCTTGTGAAATGCAAAATAAACATAGGGACTGTCCCATTTGAAGGGAAGAGAAGGAGAAGGCAGGTCCATATTGAAACTATTTGCAAGGAAGGAAAAAGACCATATTTTAAATTAAGGAAGATGTGAGTCTTGCTCTGGTTTTGTATACAATGCTATGGGAAATATCTGGAAGGCCATTATTTAGCAGCATATTCTACAACTTTTGGAAACCTAGATTGTAAGGAATGATGACTTTCAGTCTAAGTAAATTCAACTGAGCAATTTTGCTACATAAAAGTAAATAAATTCAGTTCCACACACTTTATGTGGTTTCATTGGAATGAAATCAAAGTTCTCTCTCACATACACAGAACATTTTAGAACACATATATTAAAATATAGCTGGTTAACAAATTGGGATTTTTTCCAGTAAACTAACTTTTCCATTGGGAAATGCTGAATTATCAAAATTGAGATCTCTTGCATTAGCTGATTATACTAGATCTGGCTGGGATGGAGTTACCATTCTTCACAATGGCCCATATGGTGCTGGATTTTGGATTTGAGACTGAAGCACCAGTTTCAGCTGTTGCTAAGCAGTGCCTGCACAGCACAGAGACTTTATTTTTTTCTCATGTTGCCTCACCATCAAGTAGTCCAGGTGCAGGTGAGAGGCTGGGAGAGGACAGAGCCAGGACAGCTGACCTCAGAGATACTCAGAGACTGGGTGGGCATTAGTTTGCCTGTGGCATGGGGAGTGATTGTCTTTTCAATCTTTGTGGGTTTTTTTTCTCTTTCCATCACTTATTAAATTGTTTTTATCTTGACCATAAAGCTTTCTAGCTTTTGCTCTTCAAACTGTTGTTCCCCTTGTGGTGGAGTACAAGTGGATGAGTGACTGGTTGGGCAGTGAGTTAATGGCTAGGGTCAACCCACCACACTGGTAAAATGGTTATAGTAAGAACATTTTGAGGGCAAAGAATAGGTTTTATACCAAAGTAAATGCAATATATTCTTCCTTTTCCACTAAGTTCTGACAATCTCTTTCTTGTTTAATTTTTCTCTAGTTAGGATGTTCATTTAAACATTCAGTAGTGTGGAGAAAACAGAATAGATTAATTCTAACTCTCAAAGCTAGTTATCTTGGATTGTGGAAGTAAATGCTCGAGTGCTTTTCAAGGAAGGGGTCCATTACTTATCCAAAGTGGAATAGTTCCAGTGGGAGAGGTTGCAGAGTACATCCTGAAATTTTGACTTGGCAGAAAGCTATTTGTTCTCCAGCTACACTCTGTTATCCTTCAGCAAAACATCTCCCAGTTTCTTTGTAGGGATATTGAAGTTTCATGGGATTCTTTAGAATGAAAGGTATTATAAAACAAAATAATTACATAATTATCTGAACATAAAATATTCTTAATACTTATTCAATTGAACTTTGAAGAGTGCAAAAGACAGAAATGTGGATGTCCTTGGACCTGGATGGTCTTTGCACTGAAAATTTAATTTTCTTTGAAGGTCTTTCTTTTCCCTCAACGTCCCCCTAGTCAAAGTTAATTTAAGACATACGCTGCTGAAATGCAATGGAACAAGAACTATCTCTAATGGTGTCTTTGAAAGTTATGAAATGCTGCATAGCCCTCAGCAGTCTTCAGTAAATCTATTTTACTGTGTTCCTTGTAAGATTTATCATGCTTCACTTTGTCTAAATAGGTATATGAAGAGCTGAAACACACATGGAAGTACTCAAAACTTTTTCACCTCCTGCAATCAAAATTTTTGATGCTAATAGTGCAGGCAAGTACATAGAGTTTGCTTGACATACCCAAGTAAACAATTCAGACTGCGAACAGACCAACAAAAGCAAGAAAATTTTTACTGGATCTCACCGAATCAAAACTTTTATGTTGGGAATTAAAATTCCACTAAGCAGACAAGGTTACACAGATGGGTACGAAATATTTTTTTGCGTGGTTAAAGCTAGGTAAGGCTTCTTAAGAAGGATGAATGTTTCACAGAATCATAGAATCACAGAATATGCTGAGTTGGAAGGGACCCAAAAGGACCACTGATTATGAAGTCAGTTTAAGGCAATTTGTATAAATTAGAGTAAAATGAATGTGTGTCTTTGGAGATTCACAGATACACTATACACTTAGACCATATTCATGCTTTGGTGATACAAATGTCCAATCCTCAATACCACTATTTTTATGAGTAGAGAAGATCTGAGTTGATATTGAATGAAAATGCAACCTTGGGCAACACTTTAGAAGTGATCTAAATAACATTTTGAACTACAGAAGCAAGCAGCTGACAGTCAGCCCTTGGATAGAGATTTAAATAGTCAGAGCTTTCTGAGTTTAACGTTAGCATGCTGAGAGTACCTAGGTTCTCTCTTGGCTTACCATGCTATCTTAATCTTTGCTGCAACAAAAATATTCAGACTCAGAATTTTATCTGATTATCTGGACCCCAGATTGTTCGACATTATTTTTTCTGTTCTCAGGCATTTTGTCTTGTCCAAAAAGAAAAGAAATGCCACAAATGATGTCAGATATTAGTATTGAAGTTATTAGCAATACATAGAAATATTTTATCTTGATAAGGTATGTATTGCACAATATAAGCCAAATACTTCTGGGAAGAACACTAAACTACATTTAAAGGGCTTGAGAAGAATGCTTGTAACAATGAGGAATTCTCATTGCCAAACAGTCTAATGCAGTGCTATAATTTCTTCATTAAAACACACTATTTACATACAAATATCAACTAGGTTGAAATAAAACTACAGAAATACCTTAATCAATAACTTAGATATAGATTTTATCATGTAAGAAAATTTATTATACTTTCTTTAATATTATTTTTCTCAACACCTCTGTTGACCCACAACCACCTTTGCATAGCTATTTACATGGGAAAACACTGCTCTTTTAAGTTAAAATCAAAGTACTGTAAAGTAACTAGCTGTATTTCTGACTGCACGTTGTCCCATCCCTTTAGTACAAACAGTGTCATACTATAGAGTTTTTAAATGAGCCCTTGGCTAGAAAAGGATGTCCAAGGGTGTGATGTGAAGCTAACTGAATGAAGCAACAGCTTTTGGGGCTCCTGATGGGTGAATAGCATGTGTATATAGCACCAACTTCAAGACCCAACGCATTTTTTATTCATACATCTGGACAGAAATGTGAAATAACATCTGCTGCCTTGTTTCCGTCCTTTCCCTCTTCCTTCTGGGCTTGAGTTACCTGCAAGCTGCAGCTCATGGGCTGACTGGGCAGAAGTATGCTCGGCCTTTATTCAGTTTCTGCAAGGGGAAAAGGCTTTTTCTTTTTTTCCCACATCACTCCAGTTGTGGATGAGGGAAAAGCAGTACAGAAGAAATGCTCACCTGAATCTCTTTGTGAAGGGCTATGTTGAATACAGCAGTGAATTTGTGGATGTATATGATGAAGCACCATCAGGTTTTTGCTACCATCAATGTTGATATGTACTTAGTAAAACTGCATGCACAGATAATGCTCTTGAATTGCTATTCAAGACAGCAATGTTAATACAAATCTGGAATATTTCTAAAGGATAATGAAAATGTAAAATGAAATAATTCAGCAAACTTCAGGTGACATCTCTGTCCTGTGCAATTTACCACAGGAAATAAATCACTGAGATGGGAAACATATGCCCTGGCAAAACATGGGACTTGTCACATCAGTTCAGCATCAATCTATATCTGTCTATTTAATTCAGACTTACATTTGCTTTTCGTCACTGCAAACTGTCTTTTTGATGAAGAATTGTTATGGATTTTTCAGAGCCCATAAATAGCTTTATATTTTGAATAACAAAATTGGTAGACATCTTGTTTATCTAGTACCATGAGAATATCTTATCGTTTCCTAAATATATAAAAAATCTTAATGCTTCAGGCTATAAACTTACCTATAAAATTATACACATGGCTTTTTAAGTATACCATGTTGTCTGGAACATGGAGATACTACTGAGACAGTGCTGGAGGATCATTCAAGTGAAAATTTGTTTCAGACTTCTATTGACTGTTAAGACTCTTAGGCAGTGCTTTCTCCCTGATGGCTTTTTCATGATTTCCCCACTGAATTTTGTTCTTAATACACTGGGATAAGTAAATAAGCCATTTCATTTTTATTTTCCCTTCCATGAAATGCTTCCCAAGTAACTTGATTAATGTTCAAAACCAATATTTGAACAGCCACATAATGTAATTAAAATTTCATAAAATAGCTATAATCATCCTAGCTTGGTAATAAGCAACCTTATTTATCACACAAATTATTTCTTTGGATTTTCAACAAGCACTTTATTTAGCTAACTAAATAATCTTTTTTTTTGCAGGAGGCTTGTGTTTTAAAACAGACAATTGAAGTCCCAGCCAGAATGCCTGGCTATACATAACCAATATTTAATCACAGGAGGTTTCAGCTATGTGCACATTGAAGTTAGCCTGATTTATCCAGGAAAGTGTGCTTGACTGAGTTCTATTTTAAACCTGTCTGCCCAAACTGATTTTTTTATCTTGAAGTGATACTAAGTGCACAATGATTCAGTATAAAGGTAGAAAGCTTTGTGGATAGATTTTCTTTTTGGAGTAATGTGTAGCACTGTATTGGTATCTTTAACACCATACCGGCCTTTGCTGTCAATAACAGTGACTGTGAAATCTGCTAGTTGTTGGAGAACCCTAGAGTTGAAGACAAAGGCATTTTAATTTTTTTCTATTGCACTTTACATAATCTCCGTCTCCATACTGTCCCTACAGTCCAATTCTATTTGAGACTGAATGACTTAAAGTGCAGTCCTACTTTAAAAGTGCTTTTGCAAAAAATGGTGGCACAAAGTTACCTATTTGTTATACACCAATGATTTCCAGATCAAATTTTCTTAGCTTGCTGACTAAAATGTCATTTTTTTTTTTTCTGTGCATCTGTTCTGCAAACCTTCCAGGAGACTGGAAAGTAAACCATGTTTTTTCTTATATGCACAATACAATCCAAAAACCTTTCTGCTGGACAAATGCTTCCTTTGGGTACAACTTTGAAAGACAAAGCATTGTTTTCAAATCCTGCCCTCATTTACCTCCCTCCATGTACCCTAGGGCCCACAGTGGGCCTGAAAAGGTACTTCTTAGTACTTGTTTGAAACTATAACAGAGAGGGCTCTGCATATTTAACTGTTCCTAGTTATGCTGATGTCATAAACTGTAGAAAATTGTCTCACTTTCTACTGCTGAACACATTCACTGCTGTAAGGATGACAGGATTGGAAAGGAAAGATGACAAAAAATTATCCATTTTCCAGAAGTATAAGCAGAAAAAGCTTTTTGTAGAATGAAATGGTCCCTGTACAGTACCAGTTTTTAGGGAAGGTGCAGAGTTGAACATTACTCCAAGGTTCAGTGTTATCAGCAGGAAGCTTTTCGTTTGTGAAAACACCAGTTGCAGCAGCTGATGATTTGTGACATAGTGTTGTAATCCAGGAGGAACTTGGAATATGACCAGAGGGTGTTACTAATATTCTGCATGACTAATTATTGAACCTTCCTCTGGGTTCAAACATCCCAGTGTTTGCACAGATGATGCTTTTGTTCATCCATCATTTAAAATGTCTTGTAGCTGGAAAGCTAACAACATTCATAAAAGACCATTTATAAAGCCTGCTGGTGGCGGGGGAGGTGGAGTGACAGTTTGCATTTTTCTGGTCTTTTAACTTCTTTGCTGCTGTCCATGATTACAAACGCTGTGTAGCCACAGCCACTGGGAAAGCAATTTCTCATATTTTTTAGATAAAGAAACTCAAATACATTACACTAAGGCAACAGTCAAGAGACAAACCTTGTTCTAAAGAAAACCAGCTCCTGACAAGCTGGAATTTGTTGGATCACATTGCTGCTTTCACCAGGACTTTACAAATGGAAACCAGAAAGGTGGGAAATGGAGGAAGGAGTGAAGCATGTACAAAATTTAACTTGATGTGGAACCACAATGCAGAGTTGGATGCTGCTGGGTTCTGTACTCCACCTTTCTTTTCATTTGTTATCATAGCATCAAGGAAAAAAATTGTTTTGGAGGTACCTCTGGATGTAATCAGAAAAAAATTGCCCTGCTCTAAGTAGATAGGTGAGGTTGAACAGGACTCTATCCATCACAAGATATAAGCTCTACAGAAGCTTGATTCCAGGACCAGCCCCTGTTGATCTCAGTGATTCCTCCTCACCCTGACCTCATTGAATTGCCTAAATCTTCTTCAAGTAGCAAGCAAGAATTCCTATATTTTCCAGGTCTTATGCAAATCTCCTGGAGAAAGCAGATTAGATTTAAGGATTGGACTTAAATCTCGTAAAGACATTCATAATTTCAACAGTTATAATAACCCCTGTAGTTTGAAGTATGTCACTACTACAAAACCTAAATAGCATGTAAAGTATTCAAAATTTCAGTGTTTCTTTTCATAGAATTTGCTTTGAAGAGAATTTTGGACATCAAGCTCAAAGCTCCAAAAAGCATATTCCCCTTCAGAAAAAGAGGAGGCACTAAATATCCTATCTTCTTTCACAGAGCCTTTCTTCAACACTCAATTACCTTTCCTTTTTCAGCATTCTGATTAGAATTTCTCTGCAGAAAATCAATACTTATTTCATAAGAATAAAGCTGACTTTGAATTTTAAATGGAAATTGAACTTTGTAAACCTTTGATTCCTCAAATACGAATCTGTTAAATGGACCCCAAAATGGATCCCCAAAACGCCTTTTTCTTGCCCCGTTTAAAGAATGATGTGCACAAAAACATAAAAGGAAATTACTGGAGAACTCACACACTTGAAGAGTAGATGCAAATCACCCATGAGCAAGTTCTGGAAAAAGCCTAGTGCTGTGTTCAACTATAGCTAATTATTGAAGGAGATCCCTGCTGATGTTCTTTTCTGTTTCTCATTTGAATGACAAAAGCTTGCATGCAGTGTGTGTAGTGCATGTTAAATGCATATATGCATGCATTCATAAGTGCACAAGTGCCTGTCTTTCAACTTCTGTGCTGAAATTCTATTTCTGAAAAAAGAATAGCCTGCTAAAAATAAAATACTTCTCAAAGAAAGACAGATATTAGACACATGATTTGTTGATATCTGTGTAGCTGTCTCTAAATGCTTACTAATTTTGGAAATGCGGGTGCTGACTCTAAGAGCTGAATGTATGATTTTCACTGGCTGCAGAAAAATGGATTTTAGGATTTAATTCTGCCATCTGAAGATCAAACACACTCAGGGGTGTGCAGTCCTTGCTCCTGCATACAACCTCACTGGTGCAAGGTAACTTACAAGTCAAGGCTAAAAGACCCCAGCCTTTGTTTATACTTTTTTAGCAACAAGATGCTGTGAAGCAGGAATTGCAGGGGAATGAAGTACTTTATTAAAAGAACAGAAGGAACGTAGCCCCTCTTTGTATTGACTATAGGAGTGTTGGATTAAGATTTTTCTTTAATAAATTTTTTCCCTTGGGAATGTAACTATGCTCTCATCTCCTGACATATGATCAGAGAATCACAGAATCATTTTGGTTAGAGAATACTTCCAAGGTCATCAAGTCCAACCTTTGACCAAACACCACCATGTCAACTAGACCGATGAACTAAGTGCCATGTTGAGTAATTTCTTAAATACTTCCAGGGATGGTGACTCCACCACTTTCCTGATCAGTACATTGCCATGCTTAACAATGCTTTCCATGAAGAAATTCTTCCTGATGTCTAACCTGAACCTACCCTGGTACAGCTTGAGGCCATTTCCTCTCATCCTGTCACTTGTTCCCTGGGAGAAAAGGCTGACCCTCACCTTGCTACCTCCTTTCAGGCAGTTGTAGACAGTGACAAGGTCATCCCGATCCTCCTTTTCTTCGTTCTAAACCCCCCTAGCTTCCTCAGCCATTCCTCATACGACTTACTCTCTAGAGCCTTAACCAGGTTCATTGCCCTTCTCTGGACATGCTTCAATATCTCTATGTCTTTCTTGAAGAGAGGGGCCCAAAACTGGACACAGGACTCGATGAGTGGCCTCACCAGTCTCAAGTAGAGAGCAGCAATCCCTTCCCTGGTCCTGCTGAATTAGACTTCAGCATAGTACAAGAGTTTCTTCATATGACAAAAGCATAAGTGGAGCAAGGGGATAAGCCTAAAGAGAAGTACCTATTAGGAGCAAATAAGGCTAAGGTTATGGTTCCATGCACATTAATACCAAGTCTGAGCATTGCTGGATTGCTAAAGCAGTACAAAATAGGTTTGAATCAGGCATGAACCAAACAACTAAACACATTTTGGCCTAATTATTCTGAAATTTCCCCAGTTGCCCCCTGTGCCTTACTGACCACCTACACCAGTTCCAACTGACTGATATTGAAGAAATCCCTTACATCCTGAAGTCTACTGAATACAACAGCCTCTAAAAGTCGGAAAATCACACGGTTCACTTGCCTTAATGTGGAAAAATATCCAGAAGGGTAAACTGTGGGGACCTCTCCACTCACAAAGCCAAAGAAAAGTTGTGCTGTAGGTCACTAGAAATCACCATAAACCTCTTCCTGATGATAGTCTTAGCTGATTTGGCAGACTACAAGGTGTCCTGTTCATGTTCAGTGGATGTCAACCAGCACTGCCAGGTCCTTTTCCACCAGGCAGCTTTCTGACCACTCTTCCCCCAGCCTGTAGTGCTGCAAGGGGTTGTTATAACCCAAAGGCAGGACTCAGCAGTTGGCCTTGTTGAACCTCATACAATTGGCTTTGGCCCATTGATCCATCCTACCCAGATTCCTCTGCATAGCCTTCCTACACTCCAGCAGATCAACCCACCCACCCAACCTGGAGTCATCTGCCAACTGACTAAGGGTGCCATTGATCCCTTCATCCAGGTCAACAAAGATATTAAATATGACTGACCCCACTACAAAGCTCTGGGGAACACTGCTTGTGACTGGCTGCCAGCTGGATGTAGCACCACTCACCACGACTCTCTGGGCCCAGATATCCAGCCAAATTTTTAACCAGTGAAGAGTACCCCTATCCAAGCCATGAACAACAGTTTCCCCAAGAGAATGCTGTGGGAAACAGTGTCAGAGGCTTCACTAAAGTCCAGGCAGACAACATCCACAGCCTTTCCCTCATCTGCTAAGTGGGTCACTTTGTCATAAAATATCAGGTTGGTCAAGCAGGACCTGCCTTTCACAAACCCATGCTGGCTGGGCCTGATCAGCTCAGGGGGCTGGGTCCCCTGAGAACAACTGGTCTTACTATTAAAGACAGAGGCAAACAAGGTATTAAGTATCCCAGTCGTTTTTTCATTCTCTTTCACTATGTTTCCCCATCTCAGCTGGCGGAAACAATCACCTAGTCCAACTGCCTGACAACCTCAGGGCCAACTAAAGTTAAAGTGTATTATTAAGGGCATTGGCCAAATGCTGTTTAACCTTTGACAGGTTTGGGACATCGACCACCTCTCTAGGAAGCCTGTTCCAGGCCTTGATCACCCTCTAAGTACATGCCAAGTCCTGCCTGTAAGAAGGAAGAACCTTGTGCACCAGCACACGCTGGGGACTAACAGGAGGAGAGCAGCTTTGCAAAGAAGGCCCTGTGGATCCTGTTGGACACCAAGCTGGTCATGAGACAGTAATGTGCTCCCAGGGCAAAGATGGCCAGCAGACTTCTGGGCTTCATTAGGAAAATCACTGCCAGCAGGACAAAGGATATGACCCTAACCCTCTATTTCTACCCTACCTGTCTACCTCTAATTTGATGAAAACAAAAAAATGAGTCAAGAGGGAAGTAAATATTGGCAACTACACTTTCCCTCTCAATTTTGATTGTTGTAAGCAAGTTTACTCTGTGTCTTCCTCTTCAATGTTTTTTATATCTGACTGAAATATTAGGCATTTCCCTTATTTCTATCACATTTCCTAAACAAGCATAATTTAAACTATAATATTCAGTGAATTATCTCCTTCACCTTCCTCACATATGTATAAATGTTTATCAGTTCCTCAAACACTTTTCCATATCATCCCTTTTGGTTCTGAGTAAAGTGTTTTCTTCTGTGCTAAAGATACGAGTGACAGTACCTAAGAAGTAAATAAAAAACCTGGCAGAGAACCATGGAGTCATACGTTGCTAGTGATACAATTATCAGTCTTTTGATAATTCCAATACAGAAAACTAGGAGTTCACTTGTGCCCAAGTAACAAGCACATACCTTGGTCTAAGCAATTTGACAGTTTCTGACCTGCAGATGTTAAAACCCATGTATGAACCAATAAATCTGGCTATTAAAAAGAAAAAAAGCTGAAGTGAAGCTGGGATTTTATTACTTCACTGAATCAGATCATTAAAGTTGAGTTATAGCCCATAACAAACCAAAAGGATGAAATTATGAAATGCTGGATCTTTGCCAAAAAAAAATTAAAGCACTATGGGTTTATTTTTATCTCAAAAAGTCAATGCTCGTTCACTTAGCAGCTTTCCCAGATGCAATGAAAATTTAAATGGAAAGCTCTAGGCAGTATTATTAAATGATTTCCTCACTCTTTGATAGAGAAACATGCAGAACACAGATATCTTAATAGAGAATATGTATAGATAATGCACATAACCTCAGTGGGATAGAAATGGGCTGAAGTGAGGAGAAACAGATAGTTGTCTGTTGCAAGAAACTTGGTTTCTGTCTGTCATTCCAGCTTTTGAAAGAAAACAGAGAGAACTGTGTATGTAAATCTTGCTTATACTTAGCTTATGTTTTTTGAAAACAGACTAAAATCTGTCACTTGTACTTCATGTTTTCAGTGGAACTTCTCTAGTGAGACTTTAATCTTTAAATCCTGCCAAGTATCACAGGATCTTCAAACATATATGAGAAAATACACATGAACAGACATGGAAAGGAATATTTTTTCCTCTTGATGAATCCTAAGTGTCCTGTTAGACAGAGTTTTAGTGCACTGGTGCATAGGACACACTGTATAAGGGAGAGCAAACAGGAATCTACAGAAATCTGACCTTGCACTAGCTGTTTTTAGTATTCCTCAAGCCTTAATTTGTGAGAAATTTCTCGCACGTGGACTTCTCACTGCAGTGTTATCTAGCAGAATATGACTTAGAAGTAGTACTTTCAGGAATATTCCTTTTCAGACATGGACAATAACAGTGAGCTTGGGCCTAAAAATCCTCTTCACTGCAAAGAGAACTGTTAAACCAGTCAACCTGGCATAAAGATCATATCATGCAGATCATATTCAACCCATGCTCAAAATCAGGAAGGAAGCTGTAGCCCAACATCAATCATTAGGTCCTAAGGTTCAAGTCCATACCCTCAAGCTGGAAAGCTTAAGAATTTAACAAGGGAACATAAATAACGAACTATGAACTACTTGTGCAGTTCATGGGAATGTTTTACACTAGCAATATCTGGTTTGTTCATGTTTTTACTAAAATAATTTATAATATCCTATAAATTGGTGAAACAGAAAATCTGAAAGAGGAGAGG
>VZRZ01001799.1:0-84916 GCA_013398175.1 Climacteris rufus | reverse complement strand
GGAATCAGGAGAGGAGAGGAGAGGAGAGGAGAGGATTATCTTTATCTATACATCATTTTTTCTTTGCAGTTCATGTGTGGATTGTAGTTTAGTAGTGTGCATGTCCTGATAGACATTGGTCCAAGGTATGTATTTTAAAATACTTACTTGTATGTCAAAGATTCAAAGCAACTGCACAGAGCACATATACCTTACTCCTTAATGTACCAGGCAACGCAATTTAGAGGTAAAACACTACCACTGAGAGGACTGCAAAATATTTTAGCAAATCTCACACGCTTGTACTATGCACAAATTCTATTCCCTTGTTCAAAACTGAAGGCTTCATTTCCACATATAAGCTTTTTTTTCAGTCTTTTAAATTCTAAAAAAAAGAAGAAAATACAGTACTAGAGAAACAAAAATAAAACTGTCAAAACAAGGGCAGAAAAAGCACAGTTTTTTTTTCTTCTTTAATTCACAAGCTTCTAACACAGACATTTTCTGCTTCATTTATCTGTGGCTGAACTATAACAAAACATCTCAAAGTGTTTTCAGTGACCTGTAAGAATACGACCGTAGAGGTTAATCGTCACAGTGTTTCAGGATCGCCTAGTACTCTGTCACCCAGCAGGGCAATGTCAGAAAGGGACATTTACCCTTATTCTTATGGAAGGTATAGCAACTGTGATAATTCCTCCTTAAAATGGTTTCAATTCCCATGATTGCTTGATCCCTGGGCAAGATACCTGGTAGGAACATTATATTAGCCTCCTATACACTTGCACTAGATTCAAAGAAGTTATTTTTTCATTAGGAGCTAAGTCTGTGAATAATTTTCTATAGGTTAATAATTTCTATACATGTAATTTAGTAAATAATACCAATATTCCAAGTACAATATGAAAAGAATTTAGAAATTCTAAATTTTGGGGTTCCTTCTGCATCTTGGCACAGAGTTGGTTGTGGGCTGTTTTTTGTTTGTCTCTTTGTTTAGAAACTAATTTAAAATTAATTGAAAAAAATAAATGCTTTAGATTAAAAACCTTTTTGTCATAAAGAACAAAAATCAGCTTTGAAAGGGATTCATAAGAAGAACCAGTTTGAATTAAAACTGGATATTTTTTCTTTCAGCTTGGTTACTTAAGTTTTTTTCTACAACATTTACTCTACAAATATGACAATCTAAGCTTAAAATTACCCAACCTAGTCTTCAAAACAGAGAAATGTCCTTGAATATTCAGTGTTCATATGCTAGTTAGCTATTATGGTACAAACTGCAGAACTCAAATAGAGGCCACTTAATTTAAACCATACTTCTCTTTGGGAAAGAAAAGGACAGAGCAGAAATACTCCTCAGAATTACTTTTTCACTGCTTTTGCTGATTTGTGGTTTAACATTTCCATGCATCTTTAAAAACTGCATGCATAAAACTCAGGCAGACTAAACACACAAAACATACCAAGGTCTATGTTTTGTGATTTTCTGCTTGCTTTCAGGATATTGGAATTAATTAAACCTGAAGCTTCTCTAAAGCAAACATCCTACCCCAAAGTTAAGTACTCTATTTTTATATTTGCTTAGAATATGCCTCCAAACACATTTGCTTGTTACTATATGCAATGAGCTAACCTGTCAGTCAGGAGACAGGTCATACTCCTGGTGTTTCACAGGCCGACAGCAGTAGAAAAACACAGAGTATATGGTGAGCCTCCTAAATTGTTTATGCATCAACAGTGCAAAACTGCTATCTCTGCAGTTCTTCACGCTTCGTTTGCTATCACCATTTCCACCTTATACCACGACACTCCCTGAAAATGTTGCCCTGTTACTGCAAAGCTGATCAGCTGTGCCTGCCACAAGAGCAGAAGGGCAGCCACCTGAGCTCTCTGGTTTGTGAAATAAAAGAGGGTTAGGGATTATCTTCCACGAGGCTAGTGGCTCCAACTATCTTCCCAGCTCACTGACAAAGACTTCTCTTGGGAGGAGAATCTTCTGCAGACCAGACTGTAGCTGGTGAAATTAAGGGCATAGCACTGGGGGAATCAGGAAGGAAATATAATGGACCAGGGTGTCTGCAGCAACATAGCCTTTATCACACATATTGTTCCCTTGCATTTTGGTGCTAGCTCATTGTGAATGTTTACTTGGTTGAGTAACTGCAAATGCTACTGCTAAAAGCACTTGTAATTTGTTAGAAAATGGTAATCTAGAGCCATACATTGGGCATACAGTACCAATGAGGACCTTTAATTTTTAGCACATGAATTTTAAATTCATTATTTTCCCCCTAAAGAATGCAGATGTGGGAATTTTTTAGTAGGTTTATTTTTGTTGTTATTTTGGGGATTTTGTTTGTTTGATTTTGGTTTTGGGTTTTTTTTTTTGGTTGTTTTTCTTACAGAATCCTCACATTTCAGAGAGGGATAAGTCCAAAGAACTGTTCAGATGGGCAAGCAAAATTCTTATAGGAGAGAATTTACCTTTAGTTACCAAACAGTGCAGTAAGGAGATGATGATTTATTTCAGTGACATCTCTGTTTCTAAAACACTAAAATACTAAACTAGATACTACAATATTTTGACTGTGAGATATGAACTTTTGTAAACGAGCCTATAGAATAAATATAGTACATATAAAATGGATTTAAAATAGTTTATAAAATTTAATTTAGACCATGATTAAATCAGTTACTTTTTTCCTAGATTTGGGGAATTGCCTGCTTTCAATTTGCACCTGCTAGAATTATTGTTCATAGGCGGTTTATAAAATAAATGACTTATACTGTTTTGCTTTCTTTCAAGGCCCTCTGATTTTTGTTGTTTGATAACTTGACTCCAATACAAATTGGGTTTTCATCAGTATTAAAAATGCCTGGGGGAAAAAAATAGGTGGGAAAAGAAATTCTAATCCAAAGTTAATACAGTGAGAAGATTTCATCTGTAGGAATCTACTTGTTCACAAGTAGGAAAAAAAAAGAGATAATTGGAAGTTGAATTATGCTTTTAAATCAGATGTAGAGAAAAACAGTTTGTCCATTCCAAGAAATGATCCAACTATGATCTGAGTATCTAACTCTCATAGGTTTATGTGCCAAAACTTCAAATTAGTTTGAGAGCTTCCTTCCAAATTTTGGGGGTAAAAAAAACCTCTTTAATTTGACTGAGTAGCCCATTGCTGTAAAGCAGCTTCAGTTATGCAATCCTTCCCGTGCTCCACAAGATACAGGATTTTCTGATTTATGTCTTCGCCTTATACAAATAATTTGAAATTAGCCAGTACTATTATTCTGAAGGAAGAAACCATGCAATTGGTAAGATTGCATTGTTATGAAAATCCCTTTATAAGCACAATATAAGAGTGATTGTATAGCTTGCACTGATTTTCACATCTGAGCAATTCAAATATTGAGAAACATATTTCTCATCTATATGGACTATTGGTTTTATGCTTTCTTTTCTAAAGTTTTGATTTAATAAGCATGGTGGCTGAATTCTGTTATTGGAGAACAGTAATTCAGAAATAACTCCTTTTTTTGACTGGAGGAGTTCCTGCTGCACTATATAGTAATGCACACAGAAATCTCCTGTAAGATTCAAATTACAATAATACAACATAACACAACTGAGCTGTATAGAATAATATCACAAATCCACTGTCACCCAGACAGTGGATACTGCCACCTCAGGTACTATGAAGATTGAGACAAATCTGTGATGTTCAAAGGAACATATGATCACTTTTAACTTTGTATGTTCATTTTCAAGATTATGAATCTGCATACACTACTTTTTTCATTATTCTATTTTTCCTGGCAGTAAAATTTTTCAATATAATTTTTCTTTGAGAAAAACGAAATAACAATATTGTGACATCATTTAAATATTGTTTTGCCATCAAAAGTAAATAATTGTAAGTTGTTATGTAAAATAACTACAAATTAGTTTCTAGCCTCACCTTGTTAACAATGTATCGATTTATATTACACCAAATCCTGCAGTTCCTTATTTTTCTTTCTTTTAATTAATATTACTACCATGAACTCTAGCCATAAATCAAGACCCTGTTGTAAAAAAAAAAAAAGAAGGGGAGACAAAAACAGGAGAAAAATAGTCATACAGATTAAGCCTTGTAGGAGAATGGAGAGAGGCTGTCATTCAAAAGAAGAGAAACAAAAATTGGGAAGTGTAATAGGCAATAGAGATATGTAGCACATGAATAGCACGGATGATGACAATTTTGCTGTTTCTTTGTGGACATCATTTCAGCAAAATGATGAAAGAGGTTTACTGCAGGATACTGCTAATAAGAATCAGGGGCACACCAATGACAGAGGTTAGTTGTGAGCCAGTTGCCTGTTTGAAACGACCTGATGAGAGGAAGCGATTAGCTGTGAAGGTAAGAGAAAGCTTATGTTTAATTTAATAAAAAGGGGGATCCAAAGGATGACCACAAAGGGAAATTAAAAAAACCTCAAAAACACAGGTTAGAAGAACAATCTTTACAGCATTCTGAAAACATTAGCAAGACTGCTGAGCAGAAGCAACATCCACTGGTCAAGGCCAGAAAAGGATGACACATGATGCTGGGAGCCTGGATAAAAGTATGTCAATGCAAGAAAAAGATGTATATTTGACATAATGTACAATTAGTTGACAATATTTGGGTGTAGTCTGGAGGCAATTGCAAACAGAGACTGATATCTGCAGTTCGTACAACACCTAAAAGGAGAGATGCTGCTGCTGTTCAAAATGTTGCAGAGAAAGGTAACACATGTAAACTTAAGAACAGATAATGTTCTTACCTGGAGGTATCAGGGAAACAAGGTTTTAGCTTGAGTGGAAGGAAACAGGATTGGTATTGATAGTAAATTACATATCTTCCCAGTAGAAAAAAAAAAAATAGTACATTAGATTGCTGTTAGATGAGATTACCCCGAGGTATGGCATAGTGAAAGGAGGGAATGGACAGACTCTACAGACCCTAGAGGACCTTCAGCTAAAACTAGTATATTGGAAGGGAAATAAAGAAGGAAAGAATCAGAAAAGAACAGAGGCCTGGAAGCAGAGATTGAAAAGACTTCAAGAAGAAGAAGATAGAAGTGCTAAAAGTGAGGGAAAGATAGGAGGTGAAAACTAAAGTCCTTATAGCACCGGAAAAATATAGATTGGAAAAATAGTTCCCATGAGGACTGTTTCATCAGAACGGGATAGAGGTTACAGGAAAGAACAAGGCAATTGCAATGCATGTACTCTGTGATCCTATTTTACTGTCAACATAAAGTGAGGTTCAGCTGCTCAAAAATTAGACATCTAATTGTGAGCAACTTAGGCTCTCTTTCTAGGTAATTTATCAGATCTATTTCAAGAGATAATGAATCACAATCTGACAGGAGCTTCAATTGACTTGAAGTGGGACATAGACAAAGAGCAATTATATGCACAAATTAAGGCAGAAATCCTACCACAAAGATCTGTGCAAATCTGGCTTCAGGTTATTGTTCTCTCTTCTCGCATGTTCTTCCATGAGTTGGATTTGACTGTACTGCCTATGGGAAGTGGATTAAGGAGTCTGAATTTCTTTCCAGTATTGGAAATACTTTTTTTTCACCAACTTGAGCACAGGTTTTAATAGCTACATTATTTGTTTCTACATCCTTAGTCGGCATCTCCATTAACATCTCCTAATATTTTTTACCTGCTTCTCCTCTTCATATAAGGAGTGGTTATAGGGCAGAGGGATGAAATGTCTGTTGTGCACAAGAAAAAGTTTAAATCCTGAAAAATGGTGATAATAATAAAAGAGAATTCATAAACATACCTATGTTAAGCTATTATTATCTTTTATTTAAAAAACTATCTGATCACCTGCTGCTACAAAATTCACCTAAGTCTGCTTGGGTGCACTGAACCGACATTTTGGACATCAAAGCACCCTTGCAGTGCACAGCACACTGAAGAGTAGCTGTTGCAGTGCTTGCAGATTTTATGTGCACTTAAGGTCTGTTTCCTACATTATTTTTTCATTATATGCCATTTTTGTACAGGACTGCAATGATTTTACTAGCATAGTAATGATTTTCATAGCACAGCACAAGACTGACACCTGAGTACCATCATACCATCATCAGTCCACTGCACAAAGCATCAACTTCTATTATTACCTGAAACTGTCATATCTGTTTTGCTTTTATCTCTGCCTGATCTGCACCTGTACAAAAAGGAAAAAAAAAAGCTCTGAATGTTGCCCCTATTTTAAATGAAGGGCTAAGCTTCAGTATTCATATTCACAGTTCTCCTGAAGGGTTGGTCCACATGAGAATGAGAAGACATTCAAAGATTTGCAGGTTTTTTTTAAAACTACAGTTTTTCTAAATAGTGTGTGTCTACTCTAACAAATTTTGTTTGTTGTGGTCTAATACATTCCTATTATTTTGTTCATGGCACCAGATCTTCATTCCACTAAATCTTTCTTTTTGCTTGTCTTAGACAATCTAGAATTTTCAAAACTAAATTAAACAAAAAATTAGTTTATTTAAGGTTATGACAGTTTCCATATATGCTTGCAATCATTTGACTCCAGTGAACAAGCAAACATTGCCTTTTTATTTTTCCAGAAATTGTCAAGTTTAGTCAGAAAGTGAATCGTGAATCTATAAAAAGTTAACAGCAGTGGTAAGTTTCACTAATGCAACTACTCATTGATATGATTATATGTTATCCAGTATTTGAAACACCCTTCCTTCTAAGAAAGTTTTCAGAGCACCCTTACTTTGAGGTGTGAAGGCTATAAAAATATAGCTGAGATACATATTCAAACCTCTGACTGAACTATGCAGCCTTTATAGTTAAGAATGTCTTCTCATTATTACTATACCTTTTGTTAAAGATGTTGAGAATCTCATTTTTTGGCTTTTAAACTCCATATGCAGTTATTTTTTTGTAGTATGCTCCTGGGGTAAATTTTTTCTTTCAGCAATATAATCCAGATTTCAGATTTTGACTTCTGTGTCTACAAATATACTTTCAATGACTGAATAACAACATATTTCACATGGTTTTATGTTCTGTTTGGAAGAGCTTAATTTTGAATGAATGAACAAATTTTCTGCAGCTGATATATAAATGGCAACAGTATTATTTTCTAAAATATTGTAATGGCCTAGGTTTTACTCACAGGGATAGGAAACTGAGCATGTGAACCAAACAATAGTGGAAATAAAATTTTTTCCTTCTATACCTCTGGTTTCTACAAGCTCTTGCCAACCTAATCTCTGAATAATCTCAGCCTCACTGTGCTGCACGTACGGTGTATATGCACAACTTTGTGTGTGTATGCACACAAAAATCTGACTGAAGACCATTCAAGAACAGCTCCATACAACAAGTTTCTCTTTGAGAGACTGACAGCATGTCATATATAAGGATCAAACTTGTAACAGAAAATGACAGGATTGCTATCAGTGCTTCCAGAAAACTAAGGAAACTTAGTAGGTAAAGAATAAAAGGTGTTGATACCCAATTCCTACTCAGTCATAGCTGGCCTGCAAGATTAATTAGTAAGAACATATCACATTATTTTAAACAAGTCTTTAGATAGCAACTTTTTATCCATATATGACACATTTCTAATGTGAAACAGTAAGAGGCACTGGCAAGCAGTTACCTCATCTTTACTTTCTAAAAAACCCCGTAAGCTCGAACCAATACTAGGCTGAAGATAAGTTTCTTTCACAGCAATCTCAGTGGTGTCAGAGTCTCACATCTCCAGAGAACAGACCTTTATGACACCACATAAAGGTGACTTTAGCTGTGTTTTTCTACTAAAACATGAAACATTTTGGGAAATACAGGTGGTTATGAACCCAGGCAGCAGGGTGGAAGAAAGACAATGTTGACTCAAATGTCGAGTCAGCTTCTCTCATGCATTTCTACAATCCACCCATATATTTGGAAAGGCAAAAAGCCTCACGGCAAGATTTGTCAGGATTTTTTTTTTTTTTTTTTGCAATGATAAGAAAAGTGCGGTTTGAACCTGGGAGTCTCGGTGACTCACTTATATGAGTACAGCACCACAACAAATTGACAGCCTGCGTGTTCATTTGCAACTATCCCAAGGGAAAATCAACTCTACTGCAAAAAATATTATCTAAGGATAAGGACCTTTATTTAGGACAAATCAAGACATCTGTTCTTGTGAATTTCAAATTAAAAAGTGACAACAAAAATAATGCTGTTGATTTTTATAGATAAGACTAACGAAGATCAGAAATATTTTTAACTTTCCTTTGCCTATGTGTTGTTTTCCACAGTTGCTGAACAGCACATTGGCCATGACACATTTTTTTGTCTCTAGGTTTCCTTCTCTCCCATATTCTCTTCTTCTGTCATATCTTCTGAAGAATAGCTCACTTCTTTCCCAGTTTTACACATTCAAGATTGTACAGCAATTTGGTTTTCTGACTTTATTTTATCTATGTAGCATTTTTGCCATTAAAATGTTGCCCTCAATTACATAAAAGGTACACATATTTCACCTGTCAGGTGTCAGCCTCTCAGCAGATGCCATCTTGCTCCATCACTAATGATGATTATACCAGAGGTCACTGTTAGAGACATACTGTCATTTCACTGACATGATAGAAAAAGTGCATAAAAGCTCTTCATTTATGCATTACAAATTTCCTCCTAATTTCACCAATTCCACTGTACATTTGTAAAATGAAAGCCTCAATAAATTTGTTGGCTACAAAGTTAATTTCTCCTCATCAGCAGGGATTTCAGGTTGTGTATGTTCTAGTGACAGTGAATTTTTGCAGAATGTGGTATTTCACCCCTGCAATTCAGCAGGTAGCCTCATTTGGGTTCTAATTGCAGAATATCAGTATCTGTTTAATTTTTATCCTGAATAATATCTTTTCAGGCTCTTGTCCTTATCTGACCTTGATAAACTGATTGCATTTGTGAAGCTTACAATATGCTCTTTAGACTCCTTTTCAGATGAGTTATTGGTTGAGCAGTTGGATATAGTTGGTTAATCTTCCTGTGCCTTTGGGTAAGAAATCATCTCAGCTGAAAGCTGCTGTGATGAAACTTAGAAAATGTTCAGTTTTACTGGGGAAGGAAGAAAAGGCAGGGGATGGGGGTTCTTTCAATGTCCTACTATTAATTTTTATTTTGTGCCATTGTTGTAGCTTCCAAAGAATTTAGAGTATATTGTTCCCTTCTGAACAGCAGCTTATAGGAATACGTGTGGTAGGTTCTTTACTAGATTTTTGTGTCCCAAAGGGAAAGAGACTGCAACTGGCTGCTCATAATATTTATTCAAGTTATTGCTGAAGAAAGTTCTCTGAGTTGCAATTCTAGATGATAGAAAAGATATTTGACTATGGTAACAGCTAGCTTCCACATTTAATGTAATAAATTATTTATTTTTATCTTTGAAAAATTTAGATTTCTCTTTTTAAATCTATAGAAAATGTTTAGACTAGATTTTCACTGAAAATCACTATAATCAGTGTCAATAATTCTGAGAAAAACACGAAGAGAAATGAAGAGACCAAACCTCATGTTAGGTTCCCACCAAAATTGTAATAGATGCCAATGGAGACAGGAAAAAAATACAAATATCCTAGGAAACTGTACTTTCAGTGAGACACTGAAACAGTTTAATCTCTTTTACATGTTGGCAACACTTGTTTAGTTTGTCAATAAAAAGTATTGTCAGATGGTAAGTGAATCAAACTCTTCTTTGTGTTTTGTCACTCAGGAGCTAAGACTTATGGATGACGTGTTGAATGTCTCTATAAAAATCCTTAAACAGAGTAAGAATTATGGATGTCTTTGAACACCACCCAGGACACAGGCAGCTCTCACTGTGGTCCTACAAAGGTAGGTCTGTAAATTCGTGGTTGACTAGACAAAGTGAGATTGTTACTGTGGATTCACTGGGCATCTGGGAAAAAGAACACAGATAATTTGTATTCACATCTTAGAACACTGCAGGAAAAAAGTGTCCATCAACACCACCTAAAACAATGATGAAAAAGAACCACTCTTTAAAAAACAGTTCTTTCAGTCTCCTTCTTCAGAATTAATGTGGAAAAAAGGACTTGTAGCAGCAGAGCATAGATGGTCCTCCTCTTCAGTAAAAGGAAGAATGCTTTCTATTGGTGATTTGAAAAAAAACCCAACAAATGTCTTAGATATGAAGAAGAAGAAGAGAAAGAAGTACACAATTAGCAGAGAGCAGTGTCATACCTCTGCCATGCTGCAAGGCTTGATCTGCTACACTGGGTAAGAAAATGTAGTAAGAAGGTGGTAATTGAGATAAATGAGTGATTCCTGGCATCCACAATGAAAAATACTTCAGAAAAGCCACCCCATCTCTGCCAGTATCACCAATGCATTATTATAGATAATTATTTTGTGTAAAAATTACATAATCATAATTTTAATTATATATACATTCTCATGCCTCCTTGGCAGGGCAGGTCTTTCAGTTTCAGGTACTATTATCACTATTCTTTCAGAAGCACAGCACTACTGCTTAGAAGCAACTACATGTCCTGGCCTCCACTGTGTTGGGTGTTGCATTACAAGCACTTGACTTTCACCAGTGACTGCCCCAAAGAAGGCGGACATGGCTGGGCTCACAAGGCTACCAGAAAATGGTGGAAAATGCAGAAGGTACACAGAGAAGTAAGTGGAGAGGAAAAAAGAGGAAAGGATCACTGCACAGGTTACAGCTGTGTGAAGGCCAACGAGTTACAAGAGTTTGTTTCTCAAGAATATTTGATTTGTGGAAAATCAAGTGATTATACACATTAGCATTTATTATGCTTTTTCCTGGATTGTTATTATAAAAATAAATATCCCTTTGTTTTTGTTTTTGTTTTTTTTTTCTAATTGAATATACATGCTTTTCCCTCTGAACTTCAAAACATGTCAGTGCATTGGACCATTGTTGATTTTCCTCAAAATATTTTCAAGAAAATTTTGATTAATATTTAGTTGATAATTCATCTAATTAATTTAGATACTTTTGTGAATATCTTCAAATATTTTAAATCAGTAACCTTGAATACTTTTTTAAGGCTTCTGGTTACCTGTTCACACACAAGTGGTGGTAGGACATGCTTTCATTGGACATAACCATGACCCTGCTGACAAACACTGACTTCTGGGGAAAACCAGCAGGACAAAAGTCAGATGAATCATCAGCCTTTTCATTTCACAAAATCCAGCAAAAGTATGCCAAAATTAAATTCAAATATAAAATAAAATTAAATTAAAAACAAAAACCACAAAACCACCAAAAAACCCCACTCTCCCACTAGGCAAAATACTAGAAAAATACCCACAGTACCTTGCCTATCTATACAACCATCTTTTCCTTCATCAGTTGTGCTCTGCAGCTCAACAATTTCACAGCCACGTAAGGGAAACCAACATGAAGGGAAAGCATGGAGATCTCAGTAAGCATGAAAGCAAGATGAAAAATGAAGCATTTAGAACAGCCAAAATAGATAACAAGAAGGTCTGTTCAATGTCTGGCTTTCTGCTTGCAGAAAGAAGTGGAAGTTTTAATTATGATTCATGGAGTCATTAATTCTTTCTGTGCATGAAAGTTAATGGAATAATGATTTTTAATCGCTGTGGGATGATTCCTGATGTGTCTAAACAAAAATAGTACTGATGATGTATAATGCATAAAGAACATTTCAAGGAAAGGAGTCTCACTGAAATGAAAGGACACTTAAGGACTAAGTGTTCATGGGATGCCTTTTACAGTTTCACTCCAGGGCACAGGCACTCAGGACCTCAGTCTCCCAGGATCACAACCAAAGTACACCTGAAAGGCCACTTTTGCTTCTGCCTGCTTTACATGAACATAAAAATTTGTACCAATTCTTTTGATGCTCTTTCTCTTTCTCCTCGATAAGTGCCTGCAAAGTGGTGACTACTGCAGGGCTTTCTGCACTGGTGATGAAAACCATGTCATTAGGGCCAGCCCCTGCCTAGCTGCAGACTGCCTTTCGACTGAAGTGCACCGGTGGCAAATTACTGGTGAAATTTGACTTGATTGATTCATTTCAGCAGTCATCTTGTGTTCTTTCTGTTCTCATTCAATTAAAGTCATTGTAGCTAATTAAAAATAAATGTTAGTTTTATTTGGATGTAAGACACAATATTTTCCAAAATGAGGTATGATTAAAATATATGAGACAGCTACGGAGCTTTGTACAGGACAGTTTTACAGCCCAGTTATATTTCCTTGCACTGTAAAATATAAATCCAAGCTAAGTCCTTTCCTAGCTTATGTTTTATTCTTGTCTATGTATGTAGCCTGTGGAGTTTGTTATATATATATACTTTTCACTGTTTGCTCCTACGGTCTTAATTCCATTCTCCCCTACCTCTGTCCTCTCTCTCCAATCCCTTTTTGGTTTGTTTTACGGAGAAAAATAGGCTGCTTGACACAGTAATATTTGCCTTCTGTTTCTAGGGTTGATTAAGCATTTATCTCTTAATTTCCCTTGAATGCCAGACCATTGTTCCTAATCTCTGTAAATGCCTGTATCTGGTCTGGTCAATGGAAAGTCCAAGGCACTTCTACAACACCTCATGTTTTTCTGCTTGAGCCACTTACATCAGGATTATACAGACAGCATGGGAAAGAAGAGGAAGGATTTGCAAGCCTTCATTACAGCCACTGCCCCACGCTGTGCTCAGTACTGATGCAGAATCAGTGCAACCTGTGTAGGGCAAGCATGACTCACTGGGATCAGCTTGCACCAAGGCTCGGCCAGCACAAGCAGGTTTGGAGTCTCAGAAATTGTCATCAGCAAAGTATCTGAGACAAGTATTATTGACATAAAAAACGAACCCAAACTAACCCTTTTTGTTACTCAAGCACAGTTTTAAATTAGGCAGTAGTCAAACACACAAAAAGAAGTAATCCCAATTCTTAAACTCAGTTCAGTTTCACATGAAGAGCAGAGTTGCCACTGGTACTCTTTTCCTCTTGTATATGAAGTTACAAGATTCCTTAAAATTGCCATTATGGGTCTAGAGAAATCCCACTAACAGTATATTGCAAGAGGACTTCTGCTACTGCTGTGCAAGGGTGCTCAGCATCCTCTGTGACTCCTGAATTTGCTGGCAAGTTAGAGACCCTCACCTTTTCTGTAAACTAAGTACTTAAAGTTTAAAGGAGATAATGCATGAAAAGTATGATTTAATCACATTGTACAGCTTGTTCATTTACAGTGACCTGAAGATAATCACCGAGAAGCAATCAATGAACTATTTAATTGCCAGAGCACCTCTAAATAAAGTCTGCTAGGTTAGTGCTACTAACAAAATTCTAATTTTGAAACACTGCTCCTCTAACAGTCTTGTAGAACAAACTGATAAAAATATTGCCTGTAGAACTGAAGATATGGCTGTTATGTCACTAAGGGTGATATATTATTGCACAATTGAGACACCTGTTTTAATATTTACTTCTTTTGAACTTTTCTAAGGATGGAGATTCCACAGCCTCCCAAGAAAACCTGTTCTGGTGCTGACCTCCATCATGGGAAAAAAAATCCAATATATAAGTAAAATTTACAGTGTTGCAAAAATTTACTGGGTTTGCAGCCTCTTGTTCTACTCTGCATGTTTAAGAAGAGGTTGACTCCCTCCTGCAACTACCCATCAAGTATTTGCAGAAAACAGTAGGATCCCTGCAAAGGCTTCTCAAGACTCCCTTCTCAAGATTGAACAAACACAATTCTCTACATCATATCAACAAACATAGGGTGAAATAAAAAAGTTAATAAAATATTAATTTATTTTTGCACTCATGGTCTGTAAAGTGATCAGCTGGAAAACTACTGTTCCTTGTATCATTGTATATCCAGAGAATAAAAGACCATGAGCATTTTCAGAATCAAGTTTGTCTTATAAGTAAAATACATTTCAATTTTTAATAGTGAAGAAGAAAAACTTAAGAAACAAGTAGAAATTTTTTACTGTATACTAACCTTTTAAACCCAGTACTGCTTGTAGATCAAGTCACTTTACCCCTTCTCACAGGTTTTGTTTTATTTGAGGATAAATTGCAACAGTAAAAAAAAAAATTGTCATTCTAAAACATTTTTGAGTAGTTTAAAGGCACTAGAACTATTTTATTTTAAACTCCTAGGTCTAGTCACTGATCATACCAGTGGTGGTCTGAAAGGGAGATAATGAAATTTTTAAAAAATATTATTTATTTATTTGTGTTTGTTTGTTTGCTTGCTTGTTTTTTCCAGCCAGAGCAATGTGACAGGTGGTAGACATCTACTGGACACATATAAGTCAGCACTGACATGATCAATAGATGGGGTTTAATATATAGATTGATGACCAGTCAGAAGCTTCCAGTATGAGCACCACATACAGGCTAGGACTAATACCAGGAAGAATTCTGGTATCCCCCCACGTGCTCCTTCACGAAGGAAATAAGTGTTGGTACCTCTATTGGATTTGTGTTATAACTAGTCAGGGGTTAAATGATCTCGAGCAAAAATAGCATCTCCTCAATAGACATATGTCACCAAGAGAAGAGAAATAATTGACCATCCAAAATAAACTGCAGTGCAAATATTTCCTTTTGGGATGGACAATAGAAGGAAAAATAAAATACAGAGATTATAGAAAATATTTAGACAGAAATATAAATATCTGATTGACTGAGGAGCACACAGACAGAGGTGAACACAGGAAAAACATGAATCTAGAAAAAAAAGCATTGTTCAGGAATTTAAGTGGAAAATTCTAAACAAAAAAAATCCTATTAGATATTGCACACTTTATTTCGTTATCCATGAGTTAAGGTTTGCAAATGAAAACTTGCAAACAACAGCAGCCTTAATGGAAAGTTTTTCAATCTTCACTCATACAATGTTTTAATAATAATACAAAAGTATTATTATTATTATTATTATTATTATTATCATTGTTGTGGTGGTGGTGGTTTAATCTTTGTACTATTTTTCTCTTTATGACACATTCACTATCACATATGCTTGTGCAAACATTCATAACAATAAATTGTTTCATAAATAGATTCTTACAAAAGTAAAGTTATAGTTCACTGACAGGAGTTACAGAAGGCTTCCTGCTGGATTTCTTTGAAATCCGCTTGTCACTTCTATGGTCTGGATTTGTCAAGCCTCCACTTCCACTGAAAGATGTATCAGTTGTTAACTTGTAATTGGCGAGTGAAGGTACATTTTAGTATGGAGACTCCTACTTGTTTTAAAGATAAGATTTACTTCTTTCCTGTATGAGAGGGTGTTAAGAACAATTCTTAAATTCTATTGTTTTTTTCCAAAGACTAATAGCCTTTACATTTTTCACTGTACTCCAGTGTAATTAGATCTTCCAGGTCATCAAGAGAATGCTTGTCTGTCCATACGCATAAGAAGGAAATGATTCATGTCTTTAACACTGTCCTCTTTCTCTCCCTGCTCTTAGTGCTGTTCATTGAATGCCTGAAATGCAATGACAGCAAGGAAAAGATCGATCCTATTAACACCAAGAGAGGCAAACAGAATGGAAAAGCTTTTCCAAACCTTTTATCAGAGTTATGATATAGAGAATACAATGGGGAAATTGACTCCAGTCCTTGTGGAACTGCATATATAAGCATTAACAAGTAGTGTCTGCTTAAGTTAAAAAAAATCCAATATTTTATATATATATAAAATTATATACAGATGAGACAACAAAACAAACAAACCCAGCATTGTTTCTCTAATTGATGTTATGCCTTCCTCTCAAACAAGCTCTCCTTTCTATAGGTTAATTGTCTCAGAGTGTGGTGCTGCTGCATCTGTGCTGCTCCTGGCTCTAGAGGTCTCTGCTCTGGGATTCGTCATGGAATGCAGGCTTACCACCCGCCTTTACAGTTTCTTGCCTTACTCAAAGAACCAATCCAGACAATTTACAGGGTAGTACCAATCCTAGAGTGCATTTACAACATACAAGAAAAGACATTTTGATTTTAACATACGGGAAAAATAATCACAACTTGCTTATCTGGGAAATGTCATGGACTATCCAAGGAGATACAACTGAATAGCTAAATTATTTAAGGCATATATTAGGTGACACTGCCATGTCCAAGACAGCAACTGAAGTGGATCTGGATTCCCTGTTCTCTCATATTTCCCATACTCGGTTTAATAAAAAAAAGCATAACCCCAGAATTTGGTAGCTCTGTGCACGGTAGGGACTCTCTGCTGACTGATTTCTTTTTTCAAGGCAATAAAACGGAGAGAATCAGCCAATGATGATATTTGATTCTCATTTATGTTCTATATGCCTCGGTATCTCTCACCTTTTGACCCAACCAATCCATGTGTGTTAAGAAAATCCTGCAGTCAGTAATGAGGACAGCCAATTCCTTTTTCTGAAAGGTCAAACTCAGAAACAAATCCAACTCGTAGTTTTCTAAAATGTTGGAATAAAACATTCCTTTTACTCTACTTCGACCCACGGGCACATCTGATCTGGAGAGAATACCTGCAAGTTCAGGTGCAAGAGACGTACAGCATTCATGATTCAAGGGATCTACAAATAGCCCCAAATAGGAATCCTCTTGTTTGAGCATTTAAAATTATTGAATCAGTGATGCAGTGGTAACACCAGGTATTCAGGTAAATGCTGCAGTTTAAATCTGAATTTACATCTGCATGTTTTCTCTTTTGAAGGGTTTCCTCCTTTATGGGTAGGATAGTGCAATATATATGTGTTTTGCCTGCAATGGATATACATTTTCATGCCCTAAGGTGCAGAGATCCAGGAAGGAAATGTGTAATTAGCCTGCCCTAAGGTCTATGGTCTATGGACTAGCAGTAGAGATAAAGAATCTTTGCAATAAGCAGTGTGAATGCAGGGGCCAATATCTGTAGACTCTGCATCCTCCCTTCTCCCTGGTGCAGTTACTGCCTCTCATCTCATCCAGGGCAGGTTTTAGCCTCAAGATAGGCTACATGTATTTTGCAATATAACACAGCATTCTTGAAGATTTTAGGTCAGCTTTGCCTGTTCGCAGTCATAGTCTGACTTTCTTTTTATGACTAAGCTGGCAGCAAAAGGCAGAATACACCGAGGAAAAAATACTTTACAAAATCTGTAGATAAGAGAAGAAGTGTCAGAAGGAGAAATCTGATTCCCTTCAAGCATCTCATTTCAACTGAGATAGACAAGGACAGAATACAGAATTACTGTCTTGTTTCACAATACAAAGCACACTACTTGAGGATATCCATTTGAATAAGATTAGTTTCCCCTGAAGAAATTAATATAACCTCTGAACCTTTAGAGTCTGCACATAGAAACTCTTGCATATGGCACTGTGTGAAACTTCACATACTGGCAAATGAGCATGCTAATTTTGGCAAGGCAGTGGTATGTCAGGTTAAATCTAAAACTAGGCATCTGAGAAAACAGCCTTTGGTCTGTGTCTGGAGGTATAATCTTCTAGTGTGTGACCAAGTCAAAATGACTCAATTTTACTGGCTTTCCAGCTCTATATTAATCTTCCAAATAAGGATATATGAAAGCAGAGGAAACCCTTATTTATTCTGGTAATTACTTACACTGGTAATTCTTAATATAAGAGCAAAACTGATGTCGATTGACACTAGAGACCAGTTGGAAAGCTTGTTTAAAAGCATCCTTGTGGAACTCAGACCAAACTTTCACTGGCCCCAGGGCAGCATACACATACTGTACACACACAGGCTAATGATCATGTTTCCATATGTGCTTTCTGAACATCATTTATTCAGAGCTGAAAAACACTAAAACACAAAAAGTGTATTCTTACTGTATTCTTTTAGGAGGAGGAAGGTTAAACAGTTGCACCCACTCTCTGAATGGATTGCAATACTAAGTACTAAAAAATACCGAGTTTTTAACAACAGTTCTGATTTTCTGTGATCCCTTTCCTCACTGAGAAGTCAGAATTCCTTTAGACTGAAATATAAAGTAAATGGAGGAAACCTGAATAATTAATGACTTGAAACAGAAGTAGTCAGTGTTTTTACAAATCCCCTGGCACCAATTTTAAAGAAAAGGAATGCTAATACGTTGTGGTGCCTCTGGGCATGGCTTGCGACAGGGACCACGGAGGGGGCCGGTCCTTTCCCCCCCCGCGCGGTGCCGGTCCTTCACCCCCCCGCGCAGTAGCTGGGGTAGCGCAGCCCCGACTCAGCAGGGGCTGTCCCCGCCCAGGGGAACAGCTCATTGGTTCCCATGCCGGGTGCGGACAGGCGACTCACTTGCCGGCGCCCCTGTCAATCATTGTGGTCCTCCGCAGTGATTGGCTCTCCCAACTGCCCTCCCCTCGCCTCTGTCTGATAACACACCCTGACTTCCATTTTGATTTTGTCTTTACCGCACCATGCTCCAGTGAATAAAATCCCACTGGCAATAAGCAGAAAAGAACCCTTTCTTGTCTCTTTGCTTCCCTGCATAAATTAAACTGCTGTGCGTGAACTAAGCCTAGATTTTGCGGGAGTTCTGATGCCCGGCTCGCCTCCAGATCAGAGACTAGATGAGGCCAAAGTCGCTTCATTTAGGAAAACGAGACTGATGCAAAAGGCTTTGAGTTACTCATGCTTTATACCCTTGGCACTAATACTTGGGGGAAAAAAAGTGTTTCTAAGGTGCTGTTAAGTGTGTCACGCCAAAGATTTGAACATCTGGCTTGGAGAAGAGCTCGTATTTGAGCATGGGAGGATTTGGTTAAACAAACCAATCTCTGCAGTATGGAGGACTTGAACAGAGTCAGCATACTGCACATCTGAAATACAGCAAGTCCTAGGAAACAAACTCCTGGAGAAGTTCATTTGCTAATACCTATATGTAAAGCTGAAAATAAAACATAAAACATGAAATTTACATTAAAGAGGAATGCATATTTGTTATCAGTACATAGTTGCCTGTTACTGAGTGCAACAACAGATTTCTTGCTTCTGCCTCTCAGCCTCCAGATGCCTCCTCCAGACATAAATGAGTGGTCCATGGAGGACCACTCAGTCAGCGGAATTAGGGAATACTGAGGGGTTTCAGCTGGTCATGTCCAGCCTACTGAAAAAAAAACAAACTGAGAGCGAACCCCATGTGACAGCAAAGCTACTATAAAACTGTAAAACAGTGAGGAAAAAACCCAACACCCAGGAGTAAAACCTCACCCTGAGGAATACCTTAGTGTTCATCTACCTCCACAGTTTTTACTTCTATTCCTTTCCATCTATTTCAACCTCCTACTTTGTTGTTGTTGTTGTTGTTTTTGTTTTCATTTTAATTTTCAGTACAGGAATGAGAGTTGTCTACAAAAGTCTACAAAACATATTCTTAAAGTTTGCCTCTCTAAATCTCTCTCTTTCCCAAATGTCTGAAGATCTATGCTTACAACTAAGCAGTGTACTCACAAAAGTTTATGCCTTTTGGATATACTGACTATAGGTTTTGAGAGGTTTATTCTCTTCCATATGCAGACACTGTTTCTCTTCACTATTGTGAGGTTTCCTTTATTGCCTTTGGTGTTCCATGCAAAATTGAGCTAAAAGATATTGAACAACAACTAAAAATCCAAACAGAAGAGCAATTGCTCTGAAATACTTTCATTTAAAATATGAAAACCAAAAGCCAAATCAACAGCAACAAGAAAATCTATTTCCCTTCAAAAATCCATTTACAATTATGTGCTGTAGTGGTACAATGAGAATCCAAACAGAGAAAGAAGTAGCCCGTACAAGCCTTACACTAAATTATTCTGTAGGGCAAAAAAAAATCATAACTACTTCCTCATGAAGTGAAATGAATTCAAGTCAATTCTTTGGAATAAGGCCTTAGAGTTACAGATGTTAATTGTTTGCAATAAACCTAATACACCTTTCCCAGCCTTTTTATCATAGATATTGCTGATTGATTTGCTGTATTAAAGGGCAGCAGAGATTGTTGTGATATGAATTAATATTAACAGGTGAATAATACATATATAAATGTGTCACAACCTATTCAAACCATTGGAAACCCCTCCCCTTTATTTAGATCTGGAGATCTCTAAATATAATATTTAAAATGCAAAAGTGGTAAGCAATGTACAGAATGAATACACTAACTTATTTAATGTCATTTTAATGCCTTCAATTTACTTCTTTTCTTAAACAAATATCAAGTTCAGTTGAAGATGATAAGTCTTGGCTATTGTTGAAAGTCCATCTGTTGTGCTCAAACATACTAATTAAATGTTAAGCAGGCTTATGTCTTGCCCTGCACTATTAGCTATTGCTTCAAAGCAAAGCTCCTAAGATTTAAAGACAGTTTTTGTACAGTCAAGACCTCCCTGTGGCATTAGAAATTATACTCACTTTTTCTTCTTCCTTTCCTCAGATTGCTTATTCCATCAGGAATAATTTACTCTAATTAGAGGCTGTGTGTTCTGAAACTGTAACTGTTTCTCCAGGACAAGTTAAACGATATTGTCTCGCTACTTGCTATGTCCCTATCAACTTCATACGCAAACTTTAAACCCGAATAAATTAAACCTAGAACACAGCATTTGTCAGACTGGATAAGACAACTGGTCTATCAAAGTGCCCTGCCTGCCACTGGCAATGATCAAACGCTTCATGTTCTTGAGCAAGACAAAGTGTGTCTAGTGTACCCAAGGCAATATTCTTCGTGGGAGAGAGAAGATTCCTTCCTGGCCTCTGTAGGTGATGGATTATTTCCTTGAAGCTTTAGATTTTATTACAACTTTGCTTTTGCTTCTTTAACTAAAGAAGTAATGGATATCAAGTCAAAAATCCTTATATGTAAAACCAGACACATGCTCTTTATTCAATCGGATTCTTCTTTCCTGATGTGGAAACAAGTGTTGCTCATGCATAAATTCACAGAAATCAAAACCACTCATATCAATGAGAAGAGGATCTGAGGACAGTCTGTGGCAAACTGTCATTGTGCCTTCTTCTGTAGCCTTCAGCGTATCCTTGTCAAGTTTACTAAAGGGTTTCTTGTTCTGTTGGTAGGGTAATAGCCCTAAATCCCACTCAAGATGACTCATTTTCCCCCTGTCATTCATTTTCCATAGTCGACTGCTTTTATTATGCGACCAGACCTTTTGTTTATTTGATTTTTAGTCTTGGTTCAGTTTTCCTTTTTTTTTTTTTTTCAGGCATATAATAACTCCTCATTAGACTAAGGCATTCCTGGGTGATGCTATTTATTTTATATACTTCCTTGTGAGACAATTGCTTCAGTCACAGCAACATTTGCCTTAAAAACATAGGACCAAAGTTATAAGACATAATGTAGCAAGACAGTACATTATTTCACTCACAATGTCATGATTATGACTTTAGCACTTTCTGTCCCTTTTTCTATTTTATTTACTCATTTGAGAAGATTCTCTGTGGGTTACTTTTTAAGCTAAACTGTCACAAACAGCATGAGTAATGTCAGGTAAAAGACTCCCACAAGAAAACTTTTTCTTTAGAAAAGCCATTCTCTCTAGGCTCCTCTCATGGCTTCTCATCTTTCAGATTAAAAAAAGATCCCAACCCCCCCACATAACAAATCCACAAAAGATCAGTTATTTCAGTTATTTTCACCCATGAAAACTCAGCTGAATTTCATAGGCATCATGTTGCTCAGGGGGCAGGGTGTGTGCATCTGCATAGCTCTGGATTTTATTAGCCAAATCATGATAATTAAGTAAAAAACCTTAAAGACTGTTATTATTAAGCAACCAACTCATTGCCTACTCTCTCATACAGATCATTAGCCTATGTGTAATGTGGCACTGGCCTTAGAACATCATTGATTTTTCTCGGACATCAAGATTCACAATTGCCTTGTTCTCCTTTCTTTCACTTAAATATCCTCCTGTCTTAAGAAACTACTTATTATCTTTTTATTTTTTTAAATTTTCCCCCTGTGCCAACAGTGCTTTAAACCAGGCTTTATAGTCTTTAAAAAAAAAAAAAAAAAAGCAATTATATTTTTGATCCCACCTTTATTTTTTCTTTTAAGAAGAAGGCTGGAAAAAACATGATCCCTTTAACCACTTTAAAAGCAATGTTTTGCTACATAAACTTAGCCTAATATCACAACATATCTCTAAAATTTCAGCTAGTGTCCAATGATCAAAACAGAAGCAGTTTTGCCTTATACCTTGAGCTGCTTAAATGTTGACTAATTTCAGGATTTATGTTTGTGGTCTGTTTTTCTGGTGAAGTTGCTTAAGTCCAAACTGGGTAAAAAAAAACTTTAAAAAGAAAACTTTTTTAAAAATAAGAGTTATCACTCTCCTATTTTTGCTCAAATACTGCATGTAAAAGTAGGAGGCTTAAACATTTGGTTAAGAAAAAGAGAAATAACTTTTATAGACATAAATATCTCAATAATTCCATATAAGAGAGGTGTAATTATGACTGGTCCAGAAAAGAGGGTGACAGTGGAAAGGACATCAGTGGGGTATTTATAAAGAAGAAATCAATGTATCAGAATGAAATAGCACTGCACTGAAACAATTTCAATGCTCCATAAAATCACTGGAATTGAGCAACATATTAAGAATGCCATGCATCTCTTTTCCTTATGACACGAAAATACATCTAACTTTGCAGGATAATGGCCTCTTTTATGACACATCCTTGGTGCACACTGTTCTGTCACCTTCAAGAGTGCATAAATTCACTTTTAAAAGTGTGTGCAGGGCCTTGAAAAACAGATAAGATATTCAGTGCACCTGTTTAAATTCTGAGAGGGGCGAACAAATAATTTGTAGTATTACTGGATGAGGCTAGAATCATCTGAACTTATGCAGGTGTTATAATTTGCACTAAAAAAACTCAAAACAGATGTTAGGGGGTTTCTCAGCATACACAGAATGCAAAGCATTACACACATTTAGGCTTTATTTTCCATGAATAACTTTGCTCATACACACTGGAATATGTCATCTGAATATGTACTTAGTATGTTCACAAGCAAATTGTAGGATAAAAGTTTATGGAAACAATTCCTGCATTGATATGATATTCAGTACATGAGTTTTTCCTAAGCTCTTCTTTTGGGGATCTAGATTTCAAGAAAGTAACCTCAAAACAAACACAGTATATATATTAAATAAAAATAAACATATTCTGGGTGATAGATATATTTCTGAGCATGTCAAGTTTGTGAGCATGGAGTTCAGGCAGTAATTTTTTCCTAATGCTGAATATTTTCTTATGTTTGAATTAACGTGACCAAAAAAAAAAAAAAAAACCAAAACCAAAACCAAAAAACACACCACAGAAAACATTCAGTCTAGCAATTATACTTGAAAATCACAAGGACCTTTAGGCAAGACGCAGGAGGCCACATCTTAAAAGCACTGTTTGTCCTTCGTGATCCCAGGACATCATTACTAATTCTTTCCCTTGGTTAAAAAGAATCCACACACTCTGCAATATAACACACCGTTTAATAAGGAATGAACTTAGTAGTAGTGTGAATAACAAAACACAGCAACACAGAAAAAATGCACAAATCCAATTTTGCAAAGTTTCAGAAAACCTAAAATTTTGAAAATACTTACTTTTTAAAAACTCGGTCAGTGAAACATTGACCATGTTTGAGTGTAATTTAGCTCCCTTGTTATCTCTAGTTATTAGCTTGATAGAAAGCTGATGTACGTTAGCATCTAAACAGTCTGGTAGTTCACACTGTAGCACTGAAACACAGAGGACATTAATTCACATGGTGACTTTTGGAGCCAGACTATAAAACCTCATAAATATTATATATTCTATTATTTGCTTCTTCTAAAGAGGATTACCATATGAAAACCCAAATATTGTCTGCATGTAGGAAAAATGAATCAGACTATGCAAAAGACAAAAGGTTGTAAATTTGTGAGGCTAAAGAAGGAAGAACACATAAAGGTGTTATTTCATGATTTGCTGAAGGCAATTTGTACCCAGGCAGAAAGCAAGAGCCTTGACTTGGGGGGCGATTCCCATAATATCTTTTGTACTGGGATAAGCTGATGTGACTCTATGACTACAGAGCTACTTTACCTGAAAAGCAACCCTGAGGAAAAGCTCAGAAAGCTGGGTTTCCAAGTGGGACTGCTCCCTGCCCTGGCATGCAGCAAAGTGTCAGCAGTGCTGACGTGGGGGTGCAGGCTCTGAGCCGGCACTTGATGAGTTCAAGCAGCCCCGTGGTGCACAGTGAGAGCACTGGATCTCACTAAGGAAGCATCCAGAGAGGGTGGAGAAAGGCAATGCATACATGCAGGAGTTCTTTCTGTAGCTTCATTATTGATTTAGGCACTACTTGTCTCTAACAACTGCCTGGATGTTTAATGCTTGCAGTTGCAAGCAGAATAACCTTTCCACTCCAAATTTACACCCTCCAGAAGATATATTATCATTAAACTAGTAAGATTTTGTAAAAGTTGAATAAATCAATCTGCAAGTTACTCTCTTGTTTGAGTGAAACATCTCTCTAAATGTTATCCAATCATCTAGCTATTAGTTCAGGGGTGAAGTCAGCCTCAGGACTTCAGTCTCAAATAATATACTTCAGAATAACTACAGACAAGGTGTGTGTGAGTGTGCATATTTATCAGTGCATGCATGTCTGTTTCTGTATATTTATATTTACATTTAAAAAATAGCTCATGTTCCACTGTTTGCAGGTTATTCTTAAATCTAAGAAATAAGCAACAGAACATGAATTATTTTAAAATTAATAGATCAGTCTCATCCTTCACCTGGCCCAAATTCCACTAGTGACTCCTAGAACCACTGATTTAAGGAATTTATTTTGGTATGTTTATTTAGGTATACTTCTTTTTCTTACCATTTTAAGCATCACTGAGTTACTTGATTGTCCTTTCCTGAGCTGTATAGAGAGTATCATTATCCTCTCCTATGGTAATTCCCCTCTTAGCTGACTGTATCACCTTCAAAACTTTATTTGAGAACTTACCTAATTAGCCTTTGAACCACTAATTGGCTGTTATCTGCAGTTCTCTTTGCTTTTTCTTGCACTGAAGATTTTGTTCCCTTCATTATGGGAACCTAGAAATTGTCATCCTGGGACAAAACATTGGGTCACCTACTCTCTCTTACCAGAGCAAAGACAAGACCTCTCAAGCAGGTGTCCAGCACCTTGAGCCTTCTCCTGTCATTATCTCTTCTGTAAGGCTTCCACTGAAATAAAAGGCACGTAACATTTCCCCTTTGGCTGCAGCTGTGCATTGAAAAGATACCTTCATTGAACTGTCCACAGTGACATTTTATTTCTTTTTCCCTGAGAGATTACAGCTAATTCAGAACTTAATTACATGTACAAATAGTGTAGATGACATTTCCAAACATCTTATATGTACTGATTTGGGTATGGTGCCCCTTAATGCTGCTAATTACAAGTTGGTTATGCAGGCATTAATCTCCTTGTTAAAGAAGGAAATCTAAGTTCTAAACTTTTTCCCAGCCACTATGTCTTTTTTGATTTCAATGAAAAACTTGCACTTTTTAGGCTTAAAAGAAAGAAAGTATAATCATTTTATCATAACAGCATGATTAATTTTCCTTTATTTAAAAAAAAATTATCGCATTTCTTCAAAGATCGGCCATAAGAAATGACAAATCATCCTCTTTGAAACATTTCAAAAGCTTGATTCCCAGTATTGCCAACCTTATCCATTTCAACTTTTTGAACTAGGCTCCAGAGACTCACAAATCACATAAAAAAACCCCAAGACTTTTAACAAGAGTTCAACAGACTGCTGAAATAGTGAGTGGATGGCCTTATTTGTTATCCACCTTCAGATATCTAAAAGTCCAAGTTTTCCCTCTGAAAAGATAAAACCGAAGAATGAGAGTCAAGCAGAGCTCTTTATTTCAGTAATAAAATGAGGGGAAAAAAGAAAGTGGAGTGCCCCTGAAACACAGTTCCCAATTCTGATACCCACAATTCAAGATTTGTGCAGACAGGAGAGGGTCCAAAGAAGCGTCGTGAAGATGGTCAAAGCACTGGAGAACCTTCCCTATGATGAAAGACTGAAGAGTTAGGCCTTTTCTCCATAGAGAACAGAAATGTCAGTCAGGACCTCACATCACAGTAATCCAGCATTTAAAGGGCAGATGCAAAGACGGCAGAGGCCCTCTCTTCACAAGGAGCCACCTGGACAAGGCATGGGACAATAGGTAGAAGTTGCACCAGGGGAAGTTTCATCTTGACATAAGAAAGAAATTTTTATAGTGAGAACAGTCACTCACTGGAACAACCCCATCAAGGATGTGTTGGACACCCCACTGCTGAAGGTTTTCAAGATGTGATTGCATAAGATACTAATTAATCCCATCTAGGCTCCCTTTCCCTTAGATTTCTGGACCAGATGATCTATTCGGGGCCCTTTCAATGTGGGCTTTTCTGTGATTGATTCCATGATTCTAGGAAAGAGTAATGGAAAAGAGGGAAAAAATAAGGAGGAGAAAAGAAAAAAGGAGGAAAAGGGGGAAAGAGCAACATTTTTTTCCAACAGCACAATGTGGAGCCAACTGCAACAGGCTCTACTCAGAAAAATAAAGTTCTCCACAGTTCTTCCTCCATGTGAAGGATGGAATGACTGCTACCAGTACTTGGGCTTATTTTGAACTCTAGATAAAATAAATCTGAACACCTTCTGGTTGCCAGGGCTGAATAATTCCAGAGACCTTGATGTAGTTTCTGTAGGTCATTACACTAATTTAAATTCACAATGCTTTCATCTCTGATTTGAATGTAAAGTACCTCACACTCATCTGTGCTGCATTTCCTTTTCTATGCTTTCAATAGAGAGTTTCAATTATTTCCCACTCAAGTACCTCACAATTCATTCTCTTCTTGACTACCATTTTGTTCTCAAAAGAATGCTGAGCTACGCTAGCTTAAGATTATAAATAAAGAAGCTGCGAGATGAAATTTAGCGACGCAAGTAACTAAAGGGATATCTTTTGGTTTGAACTGAATTTGTTTCCGTTTATGACATAGGAAATGTTGGAGTTAATCCAAAATAAATTACTTGTAATATAAGGAAAATTATATTGCTGTTTCAACTGCCATTATCACTCCATGTGCACATGTGTGTATTCTTGATCCCTAGCATATAGGGAACTATATGATTTGGTTTGACTAAACATCAGTTCAGCTCAGTTGAGCTACCAAGTGGGCAAAAGTATCTTAATCGGTGAAACTTAGGCCAAAATATATATTTTGTATGTGGTCTTCTTCACTTTTCATAGAGATGCTCTCCCATGCTCTTATTATGCAATATGCTCCTGCAGAAAGTAATTCTTACACCTATAGGAGGATACGAGACAGTGAGGGTTCTGATGATTGTTGGAACCCTGAATTCTGAGAATTTCACTCCTTCTGCTTTAACAAGTTATGATCCCCAGAAATACCCCTCATTTGATCTTAAACCCTGGAAAATACTTCTCCTGTAGTGTGATAACTTTGAAATTAATGCTGTATAGTTAAGATTATGTCACTAGGTGAAATAGGTAACAGTGTAGAAATTTTGGTTTATGAAATATTATAGTACTAGTGTCCAAAATGGAAGGTTTTAAGTATACTTCTTTTCTTCCTCCTTCTTCCTCCTTGTTGTCCAAAACCTGTATTTAAAAAGTCCACAATGCGGGTTATGAACAACTGGTTATTGGATTATAATTAAAAACAATTTACCTAGCATTATCTAATTGGACAACTTGGAGTACAAATAACCTTGAGAGACTGAGTTAGAGGCTATATTCCACCCTGTTATTAATGACAATGCACCTTCTCTGTGCAACTGAGTTGTAGATAACATTCAATAAACATCTTGAAAACGAAGAAACTCTGAAGTATTTTTACTTTGCCTTATCTCAAGTGTCTGTTAAAAGAACTCACAAAGAGAAGATTTGCTGTGGCAGGGGCCAAAAGCTTCGGCCAGAATCGCGGCAGATGATGGTGTTTGGGGTCAGTCATCCTGGGACCCAAATAACCCCTGCCTAACCCTCAGCCCCTGTTGCAGTGTTCCGTTATGACAACATGAGAAACACTGTTCTCTCTAGCTTGGAAATCCTTGTAGAGCTTTATTTTCCCTCCCCCATGGGCTGTGCCCATGGTATTTAACTTTTTCTGAACAAGGCTTCAACTTTTTCAGGTAAGGAAGGCTGACAGTCCTACCTAGATCCTCTTCAAACCTAAAACTAGTAGGACTGGAAAGATGTTAAACTAGCATGAACACCAAATGCAGTGCCATATACTTAATAACAGAAATATAGGTCCCAAAAAAACCTCCAGAGTGAAAGTATGTTGAAAATACAGTAGAAACCTGGGCACAGGAACAATGAAGTTTGGTTATCAGAGCTCCCAAGAAGCCACCCTTTCATTAGTAGAATCCTGAAAAACAAGTGAAGAAATGCCCTCAGGAGCCACATTTTTTCTTCAGAGAAGATATGACAAATGTGAAGAAAACAGAATAAGAAAAATGGAAAGAAGCATCTCTGAGCTATTTGAACAGCCAAGAAAGACAAATGGCACAGAGAAAGTCCATTGAAAAAAGAGTCAAAACCAAATGAAGACTAGAAATTACCATTGCAGAAGTGAAGACTTGAAACAGTTTTCAATAAAACTTTATCTTTTATCTTCCTTTTCCTTTGCTTTCTCTTACTTTCACTCTTCCATCTTTTTTTTTTAAAATAAATTTCTTCTCTCTTTTCTTTTTTTACTTTTATTTTTTCTCCAAATTCCCTTCTCACACCATTGCATTTCATAACAGCCATGTGTTAATTTCAGATGCATATTCCTTTGCTGCAGTACTTACTGATTCCCACACTTTGTTCCCAGTGAACAGTGAGATATTTCTCTATCAAGCCTAATGAGAAAACAAAAATTTAAAATGACATAATATTATGCTACTTGCAACCTCTTATGACACTGAATAAGGACAGGCTAAGCATACAAATTATTTTCTTAGAGGGCCCTTAAAAAATGCTTATCTACTTCCTACCTCTTCAAACTGTGGGATTTTTTCCATTTACAGTAATTTCTCAGAGTATATGTAGCAGTCATATATATCCATCAAATAAATGAACTTTGAAAATAGTCCCAGATACAATTTCCCATAAGCATTATTTGGATTGTCAAACCTCTCCCTATGAATCATTTTCGAATACTCCACTGCTGTGGACTAACAATATCTTCCGTCTGTTTCAATTAGACAAATGAAAGATGCTTACTTTTCCCATCATCAAAAAGTCTGTCATCAAGATCTCACGCTGTGGAATTCTGTGAATAAGTAGATACACGTTTTCCTCTACCTTATTATTTAAGTACTGCAGTTGAAGTAATTCCTTTAAAGGTTTTCATATGCAATTTTTTCAATTCCTGAAAGAAAGCAAGCTATAGTTTAATGTCTCTATTCTCAAATGATCTCCATAGTAACATATATTACATTAATTCTCATTATGAAAAATTTTATTTACAATTTACAAAACTGCAGTCCTTAGAGGAGTTTTTTGTTAAAATATACAGGTTAACAAAAATGGAACACTTTTGGTCAATTGAACATCAGTGTTTTATAAAGCTCACATATGCAAACAAGATTAACTTTTTATTTTTCAGTTTTGCACATTGTGCTTTTCTTGTAAACACTCTGGATTTAATTTCTACTTATGTGTGCAAATTTTTGAGCAGAATTGTTTCTAAATCCACCATAATTTTTTGAGGGAATGCAAAAGATTTTAAGCTGGCTGCCAGCTGTTTCATATGAAATGCCTAACTACTGGATGTTCCATTTTTTAAAACAACTAAATAACACTAGAACACTATATGCACACGTGTATGATCCTGGCAACGAAAATTCGTCATGGTTTCTGATACTAGAATATAAGAAAACAATTTTGCTTAGGAAAATCTGAATAGATTCAATGACAGTAAGCAGTTTTGTAAACTTCAGACTACATACTTTCTTACAGTTTTATTGTAGTCTTGCAAGTAAACAATCCCACAACTGAAAGAATAATGTCTTGATTTACTTCTATGACCTGAAACAATCGTGATTTTACTCTACATAAGGGAAGAAAGATGTGCCTATGTCCTACAATTGCCTCACAACAAAGGGGAAGGATAAATTGATGGAAACATGATAAAATGCAAAGACACATCTTGTGGGTCAGTTGTGAGATTAAGTAATTTCATTTTAACAGAGATAACTCAGATTTATGACATCCTTTGAAAGGTATATTGAAGAAACTCATTACAAAAGTAAACATGCTAATGCAACTCTCCTTGTATTTCTAAAACTTGGTTCCTAATTTGAGCAACATAAAAACCCCACTAAAACCCAAGAAGTCTGCAACAGACTACAAAATCTGCTTTAATTATGTTCCATTCACACGAATGTTGAGATGTTTTAAGGCCATATTTCAACTGACTGAAAACCTGAGAATCAGTTAAAGGAAAGAACACATAGCAGTGCTATGATGTTTAATGTGCATCTATTCCTCCTCCATATCGGAAAACACTTTTCATGGAGTTTTCAGGGGCTGTCCCCTCTTATCTGCTATTTGGGGTCTTCTGGGCTGCATTGCCTGTCCCAGTACCTGTACTGCTCAAAGATGGTATTCAGTGAATATGAATGGAAATCTGTTTGTCCACAGAAACCCAGGAGATGATTGCATTTTTCATATGTTAGTTACTAGAAACAGAGGCTTTTTCCCTTACTCACCCTCATCTGTTCCTATTGGACTGAAATTATTTACAAATAAGGTGAAAAGCACTTCACCGAAGCATTTAATGTTGGGGCTTACTTGTATGCAGAACACACAGTACTGAATGAGGTGCAGAAAACGTAACTCAGTACAAAAAATATGCTATGGGAATTATGGTGTCATCTTCAGAATCTGACAAATTGCCTGGTGTATGAAATGTTTAGACACTGGTGGTTTACTTGGGATACACATGAGTGGCAATAAAAGCACAAGGTCTCCATGACAAGGTTTGAATTTTAATTTGATTGCAGAAAATTTCTGGCAGGAATTTTTCAAGCTGCAGTTGATTTCCTTAGCTAGAATTTGGCTTATAAACAAAGAGAAGATTTTGCCATTTATTCCATTCCATATTTTTGGATTTCTGTGCCATCTCTCTGATGATAACTTCTATTTTTTCTTCACTCACAAACTGCTCATTTCTGCAGTGGCACCTGGGATGGATGGCAGACTAACAAGAGAAACACAAGTGTTAGAGGGAAAAAAATCCATGAAGCCTGTTGCAATGTAATAGTGCACAGCATTTCTTGTATCTGGACATCTTCAAGAGAACTCACACCCTCATCTGTAATTTTTACTCCAGGATGATTCATCTTTCTTCTTTGAAGTAAAGACTGTGAAACAAGCCAATCAGTTGCTGTGGTTGTATGTGGTGAACTTACTTCTTATTATAGCTGTAAAGTACAGAGAATTTTTAGCTGATCAGCTGATCAGAGTCCATGTACACCCCTCACATCAGTACTCAAACATACCTAGGATGCTCACTTTTTCTACAATGTCCCTTAGTGATTCTGTAGCCATCTTTAGAAGAACATTTATGGGATGCAAGGTAATTTTAAAACTTTCTTTCCCATATCCTGTTCAAGAGATCTTCAAACATTCTCCACTTTAACTCACAGTAATAAACTATTTAACACACTATTAAACCCATGAACTTAAGGACATTGTTTAATTCTGCTAATGGGAAAACTGTATGCACACTATACTCCCTGGAATGAGCCTGGAGTTGGACACCATTGCATAACCAAAACACTCTCCCTAGCGATACTAAAAGATTACTTCCACTGTTTGCTGTTTTTTTTTTTTGTTTTTTTTTTTTTTTTTAATGAAATGTGAAGAGGATGTAATGAAATGTGAAGAACTGGTCTTAGTTTTATGAGTGTGAACTGAGAGATATTCTGCCTAAGGATCTGTATTCTTTCTCTCTTTGTTTATGGGAGCTAAATGAAACTAAGAACCTGGTACTCAGGCTCCACTCTCCTTTTTTTAAGTAGTCTTCCTCAAATTTCATGGTTTCAGGCACCTACTCCACATGAAGAGATAATAGATTTTCATAGGGCAGAGGAAGGATTAACTTTTAGTTGAGTGGTAAAAGCACAAAAATAATCCTTTTGCATTTTTTTGAATAATAACTGTAAATTGATTTGGGGATGTGGTAGTTTTGATCTTATTTACTTTCTCAGAAAATATATTCGGAAAATCAAAATAATTGCACAGGCACCTAGAAATGTTCCTCACTCCCAAGAAATGTACATTAAAAAAGTTGATAAAAAAAGTTAAGTAGAATGCATCTCAGTCCAATCTATAGGTAGCAATCCACTCTAGTCTCAATCCAGACAAAAATAAATTGTTGCATTATCTTATTGAAATCACTAAGACAATGTTGGCTCTTACTATTAGACTCCTATTAACATTTTATTGGCTCAGGGTCATTAAAAATTTCTTTAATAGGTATGTTTATGCCACCCAATCACAAAAAAAGTTGCAGTATCATTGCAAGCACCGCAACAGCCGCTGAGAAGTGAGTGCCTTTGGTTCACTTAAACTGAAGTATGTTCACAAAATACATACTAAAAATACCAGAATTGCAAAACCCCCAACTGTTGCCAAACAAAAAATGAGATAGGAAATGTACAAATGACAGCACTTTTCCACAGTCGACTGAAAAAAACAAGCTCTGCCAGCCTGAGATGTGAAAGGAAGTCATCTTTTCAGCCGGACACTGAAGTGTCAAAATGATGGTCAGAAATTTTCTGCTAGATTCCAAGGAGAACAGGATTTTCAAGCAGGAGAGAAAAGCCTGAGTGTCACAGGCACCTATGTGTTTCTCATGAACAGATAAAACATAGGTTTTATCTTACAGCTTTATCATACTTTCCTGTGGCTTTGGGATTATGTAATGTTAGTACTGTTTTATAAAAGACCCAGTGGGATGTCTGGTTCTTTCCATTTCACTGGGGAACCACAGTGCTGGGAAGAGAATGTGATTAGTGGAAATTCATATCTTTATTCCTGTTGAGTGACTTGGGCTTTTTGCTTTAATGTGATTTTGAATTAATATCTTTTGGGGAGTGCAGACAGGAAAGACAATCTCTTTCTGAATTAAAAGAGTAGACATTAAAGATGAAATGAAGAAGAGATGAATGAGGATGTAGATTGGGAATATGATAGCAATCATGCTGTCCTTTCCAGATTCTTCTTTTAGAAAGGTTACAAACAGGACCACATGAAAAATATTGGATTTGCTGAAGGAGAGTGACAAAGAGTGTTGTAACTTATTCTTCACCAGGTTAGTTCTCTCATGATATTTGAGAGCAAGTCTTGTTTGGGGACATACATAAAATGAGTATTCATTCATTCAATTCAATGAATCAGCTTATTTTGTTTCACTCAAAAGAAATACAGGTGCAGATTGCTGAAGATTTGAAGTTGAACGACCAGCAGGTTATGGATCACTGAGCTGCACTTTAGACATTATGTTTTCCAACTGTAAAAAAACAAGATTAAACCACAACATGCGTTAACAACTGTGGTGACGCTGATTCTACAGAAACTGTTTTGTGGATAAGCAAATGGCTTCATCTTCTACTGCTGTTGGTCCAACACTCTTTCAGAAGCACTACATTTCACTCAGGGGACGTTAGCAGAAAGTTGACTCAATCTGTAACCCTAAATGAGGCCATTCAGTTCTAGTGAGGGAGAAAAGAATGTTCTTGAATAACAACACATCTGATTTTGAAAAACAAATGCAGTGCAGTTTTCAGCCCTGCCTGAATGCTGCCCTCCAGACCTGATGCCAGTGGTTACTAACGAGAATTTCTAATATGCCAGTCCAGTGCACTATCCACCAGCACAGCAAAACACAAGTTCTTCGCTGCAGCTGACAGAAAGTGAAAAAAAAAAGTGCTTTCCAATCCACATCCTTTCAGATTACCTAAATTATAGCAATGTCAGACACATTTTAGCTGTTTTCTGGAACACATGAGTTCCACCGGGTTTGTGCGAATTCCTTCACAGACCGCTAAGCACACGTTTTTCTGGCACCTATTCCAGATGACATTGTCAAACAGAGGCCCTTTTATTTAATGTCGCATGCAACTATCTCACAAGGTGCACATGGTAATACATGCACTGCCCTTTGCTTCCCAAAGAGTATAATTCACAGTTCTAAAACTTCTTCCCAAGACATTATATTTCAGCCAGAGTATCACATCCGAAGTGTTGAGTTATTTAAAACTATAACGCTCCACAGCTGACAAACATACAGGTGTTAACCTTAACAAGGATTGATCACATGGCTAATTACCAGTTGCAACTGTGCTATGTCATGTGTTACAATAACAGCAATGCCAGCCATTTTATGTTGTGATTCTCTTCTGAAATTACTAATACTGTAAGTTAATGATTTGATAAAGTTCAGATTGCTGATATAATCAGATCACAGCTGCTCTGGTAATGAGTGCTATAGAGATGTCTATAAGTAGGCTATCTAATTAAGTATTAGCATATCCACTGCAATATCCATCATTATGCTCTAATACTGTCCTTCCCAAATACCCATTTTGGGAATCCTTTTTAATATAATTTGCTCTGAAGCTCACCTGCAAAATGAAATACATTGACACTTACCTAGCAGGAATCCCAGTGGAGCATTTGTAGGTTCTGCTGGTACCGCCACAAGGGGAAAAACTGTCAGTAGACTAACTCCATAGCAGGAGCTCCACTGCAGGTGTTCACACCAATGCCTTGCCAACCAGGGGCCCTCAGCAACTGTGGGTCAGTTCCTCCAAAATAAAGCTCATTTTTATTCATCAGCTTTTTAAGTTTTACATTAGGGTAATTCGTTGATGGCTCTGGGGTCTTCCTCTTTGAGTTTTGGAATCTCTGGGGCTTAAAGTGGCCGCAATTTGTGGTTTGGAGTTATTTCCTCCTCTCCTCCCCTCATTAACTATGAAAGTTAAAAATTATTTTCAGGTAAAAGCTAATATTCTGACACACAGGTCAACAAACAGTGGACTTTTAGAAAACACACCAAGTTCAGAAAACGGCACAGAGAGAAATAAAACATAATTCAGAGCACTATGGGAGCAAAAATAACAACAAATAGTTTTTTCAAATACATTAGTACCAAAAGGCAGTGTAGAAATAACATTGGCCCATTACAGGATGAAGTGTCCTTTACAAACAGGAACATAGACAAGGCAGAGGTGTTTCATGCATCCTTCACCTCCATTTTCAACACTGATGATACACCAAGGGGATCTTAGTGCCCTGAACTGGAGGACCAAGGCTATGAGAAAGATAAACACCCAGCTGACCCTGAACCTATGCAGGATCTACTGTTCCAGATGGATCCCTAGAAATCTATGGGGTTTGGAAGGATTCATCAGAGAATCCCCAAAGAGCTGGCTGATGTCATTGCAAAGCTTTTCTCAATGATTTTTGAGCAGTCTTTGGAATTCAGAGAGGTTCCAGCTGACTCAAAGTTGGTGAATGTTGTCCTGATTTTCAAGAAAGACAAGAAGAAGGACCCTGGAAATGACAGGCCTGCCAGTCTCACTTCAGTGCCCAGTAAAATAATAAAAAAGATTATTCTGGGAGGTACTGAAAAACACCTGGAGGAAAATGCAATCATCAGTCACAGCTGGCACGGCTTCCTGCTTGTTGACCCTGACTTCCTCCTGTGACAGGATAACCCACTTAACTGATCAAAGGAAGCCAGTAAATACAATCTTTTTGGACTTCAGTAAAGCTTTCAGTACTGTCTCTCACAGTATCCTTCTGGACAAAATGTCCAGCACACACATAATGTGCTGAGTGAGCAGCTGGCTCATGGGTTGGGCACAAAGAGTTTTATTGAAAGGGGTGATATCAGGCTGGTGTCCTGTCTCTGGTGAGGTACCACAGGGCCCCAACTTAGGCCCTGTACTCTTCAACATCTTCCTTAACAACTTGGTTGTAGGACTCAAAGGAATACTAAGTTTTCTAATGATGCTAGACTAGGAGAAGCTGTCGACTCCCTCTATGGCAGAGAGGCTGCGGAGAGACCTCAACAAATTAGAGTGCTGGGCATTCGCCAACCACGTGAAGTTTAACAAGGTCCAGTGCTGGATTCTGCACCTGGAATGGGGCAGCCCTGGTTGTGTGTATAGATCAAGGAAGGAGAGGCTGGAGACCAGCACTGCAAAAAGGGACCTGGTCGATATGAGTCAGAAGTGCCCTGGCAGTCAGGAGGGCCAACTGTGTCCTGGGAGGATCAGGCACAGCACCTCCACCTGGTCAAAGGTGATTGTCCTGCTCTGCTCTGCACTGGTCCAGCCTCACCTTGAATATGGTGTGCAGTTTTGGATGCCACAAAATAAGAAAGACATTAAACTATCAGAGAGTGAACAAAGGAGGGCCACAAGAATGGTGAAGGGGAAGCCATACGAACAGCAGCTGAGGTAACTTGGTTTGTTCAGCCTGGAGAAAAGGAGACTGAGGGGAGTCCTCACTGTGGTCTTCAACATCCTCAAGAGAGAACGGGCTGGGACAAGTACTGATCTCTTCACTCTCGTGACCAGTGCCATGACACAAGGAAATGGCACGAAGCTGAGCCAAGAAAGGTTTAGGTTAGATAACAGGAAGTGGTTTCCACCCAGAGGGTGGTTAAACTCTGGAACAGGCTCCCCAGGGAAGTGTTCAGAGCACCAAGCCTGACAGAATTCAAGAATCATTTGGACTCTCAAGAATCGTGTGCTCTCAAGCACATGGTGTGACTCTTGGAGTGTCTTGCAAAGGGCAGGAGTGGGACTCAAAGATCCTGATGGGTCCTCTCCAACTCAGCATATTCTATGATTCTATGAAATTATGGTGGGCCAAGCTAAGGCAGAAAGAACAAAGATACAGGAATGCCATGGCACTCTGCCCTGAGATTTCTAAAGACAAAGGAACATGACAGCCTCAAATATACCATCTCGTGTGAAAAGAATTTTCAAGTGGAAAGAATTTTAGGTTTTATAGTGATTTCATAAAGAAACATCTTGGAGGTTTGGTTCTTGACTAAGTAAAAAATTGTCCAGTGTCTAGGAAAAGAGCAACCATGGGCATCTTAAAATATTTATGACGCTTTAGAAGACTGAAGTCCTTAAGGGAGTGTTACACCTTAATTGAAACACAAAGATTGGTTATTAAAGCTGTAAGTGAGCATAGCCCATCCATAACAAATGGCACAGAGTCTGGATGAAACCGTAAGTTTCTATAAAAATGTAAGTGGATAGTGTCATTACTGGAGACATTCAGGCAGTATGTGATGTAGGAATCGTAGGGTCTACCATCCACAAGTGATACAAAATACAGAAGACTTTAGATTTCCCAACAGTAACCTTCATTGGATTAGAGAAAGAACTACTATTTTTTCCTCTTAAGTCTTCTTCCTTTTCTATAGTTTTTCCTGCCTTATTGCATTACCAGGTTGGTTGCCACCATGGATTTACCTTACAAATGAGGAAGAAGCTAAACAGACGAGAGTACAAAAGATACAAAGGGTTTTTTGTTTTGTTTTATTTTAAATATAGACTTTGTTTTTTCAGTGTTTCTTAAAATCTGGTGAGACACCACAGTAAGATTTGATAGGAAAAGACATTCCTTGGCTAATTCATATTCTCTGCCTTCTGATTTACCACCCAAATGGCCTGGTTTATCTGCATTTTTGTTGCATGTTAAATAATGAATATATTAAGTGTTTAGGAATACAAAATAACATTAAAACCCTGGGGATCAGTGAATAATGCATTAAGAAATGTAATTTCATTAGTAGTATGTTTCCTTTTTATTATATAACATGCTCAAGAGCTGAATGAAGAATGGAAAGGTACATGACTTACTTTCTTACTAATAAAGTCAGCAGAATTAAGGGAAAAGCTACAGTAAAATAAATTACTGTTTCTGCAATTACAATGACTGTTCTTCTTGCATCAGAAGAATCTCTTAACAGTGAGTGTGCTTAACCACAGATATCCCCAGCTAGCAACTCAAAGCATCAAATTAAGTGAAACAGGATCTCTGTAGAACATCTATAAGAAATCATTGAGAAAACTACTACTGGGACAATTTTAAAAGGATTCTGTATTTATAGGAACAGCACCAAGTTCTATAAGTACTATACTTCTTCAAAAAGCTACAAACATGAATTCAGAAAGATCAATGCAGTAATGGATTGCATGGATGATCTGAGAAAGAAATTATTTTGTCAGACGGAAGTTCCACAATTGGATAGGTGCTTTAGGCAACATTTTCTTTGGAAGCATAAGATGTAAACCACAGAGTAAAGGAGAACAGCAATTTAAAAGCTTCACTTGTCCAGCTTCGAACATTTTCATGTCCCATAAAGCACAACACATGTCATCAAGCACTCACGGAAAAGTATTTTGTCATAATCCTATATTTTGTTAACTTCATCTATCTCAAAGTTTAGTTTAGCATCCATCACTGTAGCGTCTTAGAGCTATTTGGGCCCAATGTGCCCAATGTCGAACCATCTGAGCCTGCTGACAGAACATTTTCCAGCTGAAAAGAAGAATTAATATTCAAGGATACATCTTAGAAGGATGAAAAAAGAACATCTGGATCTAAGAGATTTATTGCACTGGATTTCTTTTAGTATTTTATAAAGAAGGGACACTTTTAAAGAATTCTCCTTTGCAGAATTTTCACTCAGATTGATTTTACAAAGAGCCATATATTTCATTTAAAGGTCCTGTATGCTTCTCTGTTTTTACTGTTGCTTTTGGGTTTCTTTCCATTCTCAAAGGAAATCTTGGCTGGAGAAGACATTAGGTAAAAAACTGTGTAGGTACAAAAATGTGTGACTAGCAAAAAAAAAATCCTTTCCCACCATAGTCAGGTGGAATCTGAGTTCTCTTAAAAGTTATGATATGAGTTACAGTGACTGATGTACTGCAAATGCTGTCATATTAGGAACTATCTGTTTGAGAAGGAATTACAAAAGTAGGATTCAGCTCTGGGTTTCAGACCCTCAGCTTAATATGTCTTACTGCCTATGTGTCTGTAAGTGAAGTCTGTCCAAGCTCCCAAAACAGTCAGAGGAGGACCTAATCATTACAGCTGATAGAGGCTGCAGAGACACTCTGATCACACTTAAACAGACACTGACACCTCCCCATCCCTTTGACTGCACTGAGCAGAATGGGACAGTTTGCTTGCATGGTCTGTGCCTCCAGTATAGACACTTGACATTAGGGAGAACTAAATTCCTTTGACTTACTTATGGTGATGTGGCAACCTGACTGCATTTGATGTCCTGTGTCACAACTCAGAAATTTCTGGCACTGCAACAGCTTTTCCTGAGTCTTTCACTTAGTGAGAAAGTGGTACATTCAAGAAAGTTTAAATATTTTATTTTCCACTTATGCCCATTAGTATGTTCATTGTATGTCTTTAGTGGACATTTACATGACTTACATCTGTACCTGTGCATTTGTATCAGGACCAGACTGTCTCTCTGTACTAATGTTCTAATATAAACTATTCTGTCTTCATCAGACATCAAATTTTTTCACCAGTTAAGGATGCAAAGGATGAAAACTACTATGCAAGTAATGTTTACTGAGAGGAAAACCAGGGCCAGATACTCTACCAATAACTGTCACTGCATACAATATACAGATGTTTCCATCTGCTCTATTACTTCTAGCTAAATTTGTATTATTTAGGATATTACAAGTCCAGCATGGATATGATTTCTAATAACAAGACACAGGTGTTCCCCTTAATTCCCTCTTTCACTATTTGCTTGACAACACATTTTATTTCAGCTGTTGGTTGTTATTGCTGTGGGCAGCCTAATGCTATAAAGCAAACATAATGTATAAATTATATTTTGAATTTGCTGAAGCAAACAGCCTTTTAAGATGTGTCATTTAAGTAAATATATAATTAAAAAGTATTTCCTGTTTTCTCTCTCTTTTTTTATTATGTAAATTGAACCTGAAACACAAAATTCATATTTTGTCTGACTGACAGTACTTTGACAGCTATGTAGTGAAAAACTGCACTTTTCTAATGTTATTATTATTTTGAAGTCAAGCTGAAGCAGGAGTTCAAGACCCTTCCTAACTACTCTGATCTCTGGAGATTTGTCAATTATTTAAATATAGAGATAGAGACATTAACTAAAACCAAAAGGGCAAACGGTCTCTGAGATCTGAACTACATTTCAAGAAAAAAAGGAAATAAACCATATAGGAAGCAGACAGATTGCTTTTCGCAATTTTTTCCGAACAGATTAACAGAAGCCTTTCTGTTCTCAACGAAGTAATTCATAGCCTGTTCCCATTACTCTCTTCCATGCAGCTCATTTACTCCACAGTGATTCCTCCCACAATCTTACTGAACAAATTGCTTGCAACAAATTGGTTGACAAACTACAATTGCTCCATTTACAAATAACAGTGTAATATTCCATAATTTGGGGAAGACTTTGCCTAAAGTGAGCCAAAAATTCAATACAAGGAATATAATTAGGGAAAAAATAAAATAAATTATTTCTTCTATTTACTTGGCCTGACAATTTTAAATACAGTTAGAAAGTGTTAGTAGTCTTATTTTAAAGAGTCATAAAAAATAAGAAAGAACAGAAAAACTAACCAGATATGTTGCTGACAAACGTTGTGGGAAGCTGACAGTAAAACCACCATTCCTGAGAGTACAATAAAGGTTTTGTTGTGGAGGTACAGGGCAGAGCCAAATCTCACACTATTTCAAGAAAAAATAAACTTCAGCCCATTTCCTTCTCAGAATCACTTGCCTCCTTTCCTCTACATTTTTTAATCATTGCCACACTCAAACCAGGTCTCAAACACAGCTGTATGGAGACAGCTCTGCTTCTAAAAGGCAATCCACCCTTGGAGAACCAAAGCCCCAGTTTCTTCACAATGTAAAGCAAAGGTCACCTCTAGCAAACACAAGCATTTCCTGAGGCTTGGTTTTAGGTAATCATGATGGATAAAATTTAAATATGCCCTTTTGTCACATAAAAAGGATCAGAAGATATCATAATCATAGAACAAGGCTGATTTTCATCTGTAAAAATGAAAGAAATGTAAGCTGCATTGTTAAATGTGTAATGATAGTGCTATTTCATGTTGTCATATCTTCACATATTTGAAAAATAATCCAACTTTTTTTTTCAAATGTCAAATATTTTATTCAAGGGACTACTGCATTTAAGAAGGTAATAATAAATCCTCAGGTATCATAATATCTGACACGAGATCTGAAATATCCCTTAAATACTTTACATGAAACCACTTCCTGGCAAAGAAGGGAATACTCCTATTAACTAGCACTGACTGTACAGTAAGCACCATTAAAGGGAGATCATAAAATTAAAATTGAATCAGTTTCAAGAGATGAGTTAAAGGTAATTCCAAGGACTACATCTGCCCATTAATTACTCTGGCAATGGACCTGATCTAAAGGAGAACTTTATAGAAATGTTATTTTTGAGACATACAAATATAATTTTACTCAGCTTTTTTACGCTTACATTTAGAGCTGTTTTAAAATAAATCTGGATCAAAGACAGGTAGTAAAGAGAGAAAGACACAAAAATTTTCCCCTTGAGAATGAATTTTCACTTTGTTTTGAACAAGATCTCTACAACTAAAGGTGACATTGAGCAGCTGGGGAATCCCACTATGTAAGAAACGCTGTCAAATACAGTAAATAAACAGAACAACAGGTGAAATATTTCAACCTCTATTACCTTATGGTTATTGCATCTTCATGTATGCTTTTAAACAGTAAAAATACTTTGAGATGCAAGTGAGATTTCAAGTTGATAATGTCCTCTTATAAAAACAATATTTCAATCTTTTAATATACCAAGCAGTCACGTCAGTCACATGGTACTGCCAGCTATTTAATTACACTGTTGAAATTTTGATAACCACAATCAAACTTAATAGACACATGTGTGCATGTCTGTTTATAATGCACAAATACATGCACACACATGCACATTCCATACACGTGTATATGGAAACATCTGCAGTAAAGTCCATGAGGATCAGTTATTGGTTGCCAACAGCTACCATTCCTGAATCCCTTATCAGGTATTCAGGGGTGTCCTGGCTTTAGCAGGTGACAAGAACAACATGAGCCTATACATCAGTGCATTTGCAGTTATACACCTCACCTCATCCCCTCCCCAGGAAACTGCGCTTGGAGCCACCCTCATTATTCCTCAGAAAAACTCCCCATGAGATTGTGTTTCACAAGCTTGTGTTTTTAGCTAGAGCTCCTCACTTCATTTCTGCCAGTCACCAACTCCTCTGTGTAATCTTTGATACCCTGCTGTGGGTTCTCTTTATTTATGTTATTCCATGAATGTGAAGAATTCGTCGTTTTCCAGGAGATCATGTTCCTACCCAGCTGTGTTTTTATTTTCATTAAAACCGAGGGAGAGTCTCCAGCTGCAGGGGAAGATGAAAAATAAATCAAGAAATCATATTCCAGCAGAAATGTATCTTGGAGGTCCCATTCTACCTACGTGGTGGCCACAGCAGTGCAACTTACGGTCCTGTGGCAGTTTTTACTAGCTATGTCCCAATACGCTCTGCTAGAAATAATTTTCAGGCTTATTTCATGGGTCCAGTGCTGCTTTTGCTTTATCCCAGTTCTTTTGCTTGTAAAGTTTCATGGACTTGAAATTAGTACTGTTGTGCAGAAGCTTCTCAAGAGAAGATTTAAAACACTTCTACGTGCTTGCCACATCATGTTTTCTGATTTTATCTGATTCAGTGTAAAGGAGAACTAAACACAGCAGGCCAAAATCTCAGCTGGTGTCAATCATGTCAGGTCCTTTAAAATCAATGAAGCCATGCTCATTTGTCTCTGCACCCAGTTTTTATTGATACAGAAAAATGGTGGATTTATATATATGCAAAATATATAAATTAAAAAATCTGTTTTCCTTAATTTTGATGCCACATGAGCACTGATTCCAAAGACAGCTGGGGTTAGTGCTCCAGATGTCATAGTACAGGATCCAATCAACAAGTAAAACAGATAAAGCTTGCAAAAAATTATTTTGAAATTGGTTAGTGAGACCCCCCTCCAGATTGCCGAAGTTGCCCAAATTTGACATCCAGTGAGTAGAAATATGAGTGACAATATGCATATGCTAAAAGAAACTATGACTGGAATTGTTTATTGTCCATTGTGGACAGTAACTGTTGTGGTTTAGCTGTGGCCAAACGCCAAAGCCCCCACAAAAAGCCATTTCCTCCCCTCTGCGGCTGAACAGGGGAGAGGAATTTTTTCCCAAGGTGAGATAAGGATACTGAGAGAGAAAAAACCTCTACTTAAGGCAGGCAAAAGCAGGCTCAAATATTAAACGTCATAAAGTGAACTTATTACAAAGTTTAAGGAGCAAGCAAAACATGTTCTTTAAACAATTTCTCTTCCCCCGCCCCCAACAGCCCTCCCTCCTTCCCTCAGAAAGTAAGGAGAACCAGGGGTTTTTTTCCTAGTCAGTTCATTCCTCAGATGTTTTCTCTTGGCAAAATATCTGAACGGGAGGTTGGGTGTTTTCTTCTCCTCTTCTCGCAAGCACCGTGGCAGTTTGCACAAGCTATTTTTCTCTCCTGGCAAGCAGCCCACCCGGACACTGCCGCCACTCTTCCTCCCAAGGCCAGGCTGGTCCGAAACTTAGGGTGGGGGTGAAACAAGGTTTTTTTAACTTAAGTGACTTCTTTAGTTTTCAGAAGCAAAGGCCTCGTTATCTGTGTTAACCCACCACCAGACCAAAGTCTCTCCTGTAGGAGTTCACCCCCTCCTGCTCCATTGTGGGGTGGATCTTGGCTCCTTTGTGGACCCTCAGGGTGCAGGGAAACACTGCATTGGTACAGTCCTTACCACAGGCTGCGGAGATGTCTCAGCTCCGATGTTTGAAGCACCTCCTCCTCCTTCTCCTTCTTGGCTGACTTTGCTGGTGTCCATATCTGTTGTTTCTTTTACATGCTGTACTCCTTCTCCCCTGCCTATCTACAACTACATGGCGCGCGCGTGTGTACTGCTGTGACTCCTTCTTAAATATGTTGTCACAGAGGTATTACCTTCTTTCCTAATTGTCCCAGCTGTGGCTTGCAGCATGTCTATCTTCAGGAGCCATCAGAGACAGGCTCTGGCTGGACAGCTGTGGAAGCTTCTGGCAGCTTTTCACAGGAGCCATCTTTCTGGCCCCTACCACGCCCAAAAACCAGACCTCCTGTCAAACCACCACAGTAACCTTGTGGAATCCACAATTATTTCCTCTCACTGATCACTGACACATGCCCTTGCCATGTCACCCAATTTACATAATTGAAAGGCTGGGACTGGGAGAATTAATTATTGCCCACTGTAGGAGGAGATCAGGTTCCAAGGAACTTGAATGTGCACAAGTCAATGGGACCTGATGACATGCATCTGAAGATCCCGAGTCAATTGGTAATGAAGTTGCTAAGCCACTAGCCAACATATTTGAGAAGTCATGGCATGGTGGTGAAGTTCCCACTGATTGGAAAGGGGGAAACATAACCCCATTTTTAAAAAGGAAAAAAGTACAGGCTGATCAGTCTCAACTCTACGCCTGGCAAGTTCAAGAAGCAGAACCCCCCTGGAAACTATGGCAAGGCAAGGAAAACAGAGAGGTGACAGGTTGGTGACAGCCAACATGGCTTCACTAAGGGTAAATGGTGCTTGACAAATTTGAAGGCAAATTTCAATGACAGTGTTACAGCACTGGTGGATAATGGAAGAGTGACTGACGCCATCTACCTGGACTCATGTAAAGCATTTCACATTGATCTGCACAACATCCTTTTCCCTACAATGGAGAGACATGGAATTGATGGACGGACCACTCAGTAGATAAGGAATTGTCTGGATGGTCACAGTCAGAGTTGTGGTCAATGACTTGATGTCCAGGTGGAGACCAGTGAGGAGTGACTTGCCTCAAGGGTCATTATTGGGAACAGTGCTGTTGAACATCTTTGTTGGTGACATGGACAGTGGGTACACCCTCATCAAGGTTTGCAGATGACACTAAGCTTTGTGGTGTGGTTCATAATCCAGGGGGAAGGAATGGCATCCAGAGAGCCCTTGGCAGCCTTGACAGGTGGACTCAGCCTTGACAGGTGGACACCTGGACAGGTGAATGTCAAGAGTGAAGGTGAACTTCACTCTTGAAGTTCAACAAGGCCAAATGGAAGGTGCTGGACTGGGGCAATTCCAAACATGATACAGGCTGGGTGATGAGTAGACTGAGAACAGCCCTGCAGAGAAGGACTTGGGGGTACTGGTGGATGAAAAACTGAATATGAACCAGCAATGTGTGCTTGCAGCTCAGAAAGCAAATCAGTCCCTGGGCTGCATCAAAAGAACAGTGACCAGCAGGCTGAGGGAGGGGATTATCTCCCTCTATTCTGCTTTCATGAGACTCTGCCTGGAGTACTGTGTCCAGCTCTGGGGTTGTCAGCATAAGAAAGACCTGTTGGAGTGAGTCCAGAGGAGGCCCATAAAGACGATCAGAGGCCTGGAGCACCTCTCTTATGAAGACAGGCTGACTGTGTTGGAGTTGTTCAGCCTGGAGAAGAAAAGGCTCCAGGGAGACCTTGAAGCAGCCTTCAATACCTAAAGAGGGCCCACAGGAAAGATGGGGAGGGGCTCTTTTTGAGGGGGTGTAGTGATAGGACAAGGAGTAATGATTTTAAACTAAAAGAGGGCAGTTTTAGATTAGATTTTAGGAAGAACTTCTTTACTGTGAGGGTGGTGAAGCACTGGAATAGGTTGCCCAGAGAAGTTGTGGATGACCCATCCCTGAAAGTATTGGATGGGGCTTTAAGCAACCTGGTGTAGCAGAAGGTGTCATCTAGCCCAACTCCCCTGCAATGAGTAGAGGCATCTTCAAGTAGACAAGGCTGCTCAGAACCTCATCCAACCTGACCTTGAATGTTTCCAGGGATGAAGCATCTATCACCTCCCTGGGCAACCTGTTTCAGCATTTCACCACCCTCATAATAAAAAATGTCTTCCTTCTGTCTACTCTAAACCTACCCTATTTTAGTTTAAAATCATCACCCCTTATACTATCTCTACAGCCCTCACTAAAAAGTTTAACCCTGTCTTTCTTAGAAGTCCCCTTTAAATATCTAAAGGCCTCCATAAAGTCTCCTCAGAACCTTGCCATCTCCAGGCTGAAAAAACACAACTCTCTCAGCCTTTCCTTACAGGAGAGATGCTCCATCTCTGATTATTTGCCTGAGCAAGTTCCTTTCATTATTTCATTGTGTATCTTTTATTACTTACTAGAATGTTTTAACAGAGCTGTAAGGACCGTGACGTATTTCCCGTCCTGCAAATAACATTTCACATTCTGCCATTCCTGTTGAGGCAATCTGCTTTGCAAGTAGCACTAATAGTTTAACAAATAATCATAGAATTTTAGTATAATAATTTACTGTTCTTCATCAAGAAAAAAAATAAGACAAGCAGACTCAATTTGATCCTAATTTTCATTCCTTCTCAGAAGTTGCATTTTGAACTGCATAAGAGTAGTGGACAAAGACATTATTTATCTATTAGACAGTACCATTGACCTTGAAGTGGAAGAAAGAAAGCATATTATAACTCCAGGTGCAACCCACTCACTTACTTAATAAAGAGGCTATATACACAGCAGCTCCCCAGGACACATGATTTCCTCCCGCTACTTTAATCGAGGTAAAGTGGGACAAACAATGTTAACTGCCACCTCCAGTAGAAATAGATGTTTTGTAGGAGGAAGGAATAACAGGATAGCAATACCACACGAGTTGCCCTTTCCCCTTGTGAAGAAAGGCAAAAAATTATAAAGTGAGACCAAAAGTGTTTCACACTGATGCTGTAAAAATAGTTTTATGTTGAAGTTAAGAAAGATTGTCTTCACTATTCTTCTGACTGAAATGAAGTAGCTTCAATTTTGTTAATCTCAAAATAAACCACTAGACCAGAACCTGTAAATAGCACAGTCGTTTTCAACAGAGGATAACTAGAAGAACAGGCCCTCTCAAAACACTTGTACAAAATGATCAGTGAGGACAGTAGGATTAGTTTTCTGGAAAGATAATCTATTGCAAATTGACCAGATGAAATTCAGAGAAGCAAAGTCCACAGTTTATGGATAAAAGCAATTCATTCTGATTTCTTTACCAACCTTGACAACCTAGAGAGCATGATGAGGGTGCATGTGGAGCACAGAATAGTGATACTGATTTCAACTCTGAAGTGATTTCTGGTGTTTGAAACTAAGAGCAGAATCCAGCATTTGAGAGTGAGGTTAATTCTTGAGAAGTCCACAAGAAAGGAATTAAAATAGTTAAATTTCTCAAAATAAAAGTATATGTAGACAATAGGAAAATAATAATATTCATTGTTCAAAACATTATTAGGGAAACTTTCACTTAAAGATGATGCCAATAGTATAGACATTGGAAGACCAGAAATCAGAGAATCTGTTACTGACTTTAGGATGTCCCACTTGTCATAAAGGCCACTCTGATTTTTAATTGGATGAATGTACTAATGACCGATTACCAGATGAAAAGAAAAAAACGAGAGAGGGCATAAAGTCTTAATTAAAGAGGGGTGGTATCATAGCAGAAAGAAAACAGAGGGAAGGGAAAGGAAACACTTCAGGAACATAAATTAATTCTAGTGTCAAGGCACATTATGTTAAAAAAATAATGCTTTTAATAAAACTTACTGTGTGAAAGCTACTTTCCAAAATACTCTGCAATTGCAAACAGAGGGTTTGTAGTCAAGGCTAAGAGACAATACAGTGGTAGAGAAAATAGCAGAGGCTGGAGAATAGGCTGGGGTGCAGCTAATTAAATGGGTAAAGAAAAGGATATTCTCAGAGGATTCAGTGTCCAAAAAAATTCACATGAGGATGAAAACATGTAAAAGTGGGAGGGGGATGGTGGTTACAAGAAAGAAAGTAAATTATGTTAGAAGGGAGAAAAGCTCTCATTGAGAACTAAATGATATCTTACTGTTGCAGTGCTGCAGTTTAGATAACTATTCATATACATATATGTTGCCCTGAGTTTTGCAGTTCTGATGTTTTCATTCTTCTGTAACTGTTTCTCATACATTCTCTGTAAACATATCCATGTTTTTGTAACAGTAGTTTATTATTTACATTCCTTTCTCCTGGGTGGTGAAGTTTGATGGGTATTTCCTTTGACCAGTGTAATTGAGGGGCGGTGAGTTGTCCCTCCAATCCACTGTGGTTTCTAAGACACATATAAAATAAACTCCAGCCCATTTTTGGCCCAGTTGTTCATTGCTCCTTTAGCAGGTGTTCATGTCCTTCTTTTCATGTTCTTATTGCGACACATATATAGTTTTATGATTTACCACTGTATAATATATTTACAGTGGGCCACAGCTTTTGCTCAGATCCTAATTTGTTAAGAGTGCACACCGTTTGATTGCTAAGCACTTAAGCATCTATTTTGAAATATTTGGAGTCAACAAGGCAAATTTTCCATTCATGCTGAGCTCTGATGCACAGTCTCAGCTCTTATCTGTCTTTTCCCAACAGAGAAGAGGACACTGGCTCCAAGAGCATTTTCCATCCCTTCTGTTCATGGGAGACAATTGTTGACTGCCTCTGCTGTAATCTTAGTTCATTGCTTAAAGAGAAAAGTCTCTCAGGCACAGAGCAGAGGAAGAGTGGAAGAATATCATCAGGCTCCTGAATGGGAACTGATTTTACAACACCCAGGCTGACACCAGAGACTCAGGTTTGGTTCCCAGAGTGCTCCTGAGAACCAACCAGCAACAAACTCTAATGCTTTAACAGAGCCATCTGGAATCAGAAAACTGTGCAGGTCTGAGCTGAAAAGTGACAGCTACTAATGGTTGCCACAACTCGGAGAATCTGCTGCCATCTGCCTCCCCGCTGACTTTGGATGCATTTTTACGTGGTAGGGCCATAGCCCACAGCTGAACCTTTGCTGAAAAGCAAGATGTAAACAGAGCCACATATTAGGATAATGAAACAAAATTATTGCTCCTGTCCAGAGACAGCTTGGGAGTGAAGGGTCCCAAGGTTATAGAAGAAAGTTCAGCCTGAACCTCATTAAGGACCACATCTTGTAGTATTAAAGGTTACCTGATACCATTTCCATGTCCTGCAGTGGAAAAAAAGACAGCACATGGCAATTCTTCTTTTTAAGGTGCTAGTATTGAAAATTAGCCCCCACAAGCTCTGCAAATAGAACAGGCCAAAATTTTAAGCTTGATTTATATGTTTGGAGGGATTTACATCAAATCACCAATATCTCTTCCCTTAGCAATGTAGCCTACATTAACATTTGAGTAGCAGTGCTTTTCAAACTTACAAATGCAGAAGAATACACACGAATGTGTAACAATCATAAATGATTCTGAAATTGCATTATCTGAGTACTTAAAGATAGTTACCTATTTGCCTTTTTTCCTATCTTGTTTCTTTGTGGATTACTCAAGAAACACCCTGTAAGGAACAACTGTTTTTTACTTTGCTAATATTTAATGACATTTCAAATACTTGTCTTTTAAATGCATTGAAGAGTAACTGTTTTGAAGCCAACTGCATATTTTTCAATAATTTCAACCTTTTATTCTCTTTTATAATGAGTAGAGGACTGAAAATTATGTTTGGTATTGCACCTAGAGCATTCACAAAAGCTTTAGAGAAGTCTGCACACAAGTGATTATTGAGTATTTCCAAATATATGATAATTCAGTGTCTACAGTCTCCCGCAGAGCCTTGTCTCTGTCATACTTTCAATATAAAAAGGAAATACTGCTGTTTTTCAGCAAACAATACAAATATTTTGTTTTTTTAATGTACTTTTCGTGCTAAAAAGAATAAGCAAAGAAGTTTTACATGCTTCCTACTCAGAGGCAAATGCAACAAGATGTTCAACTTGATATAGTATCACACACTGCAGTGTGGATTACATTTACTTTTAATAAACTAGACGACCTTTAATGTCCCTTCCAACTGAAACCATTCTGTGATTCTATGTATTTGCAAATGCCACTTATATAAGTCATTTTAATACCCTGTGCAAGCTTTTTAGTAACAAATGCCTCATTCAAACCTCCTGTATCATTACTGGTGCAAAAATAAGTGACCTGATTTTTTGAAGTACCAAAGATGCCATCATTTATTTAAATCCTCATAAGGACTTTTGGGCATACATTTAGGTTGATGTTTGTTTAAATCTTAGTGTCATAAATTCAAATTATTTGTGTAATCTGACATTCATAAATAAGAAATTGTTCCTCCGATTCAAATATCTGTGTTTGACCAGTCACCAATGCTAAATGCATATTCAAAATATCTTTTAAACTGATACGCATTCCATGGAGATATCGCTCTAAACTAGTTGACTCCCTAATCATTCTACCCTTTTAACTCCAGCATGCAGCTTGTGCACCTATTGCAAGACCTGACTCACTGAACAAGAAATATGTATGCCTCACTAGATAACACAGGGTTTAAGTATCAAGGTGATTTTTCCAACACAAAAAAGCTTTTAACCAGCCCCATTGAAAGGGGGAGGAATTTGAATAAAGACATTTCCCATTTGGCTAAACTGTTGGAAAGGTTTAGCTGTACTGAAAGAAGAGTTAGTGTTCTTTCTTTTCATTCAAGCAAAGGTCATATCAAAATCAAAAAGTTTCAGTAAACAGGAAGGCCCTACATCTTAACACCAGGCTTACCCTGGGGATGAGGTCTTGGAGATTATGTCCTCCATGATCTAAAGAAATATTTTACATTATGAAATTAAAAGCAGTAGGAAGGGATTTATTATTTCATGGGCCATGGGCACAGCTGATAAAATCTACTTATTCTGGATGGGAAACAATATCCCTGAATTAGAAACAACGTGTGGTATAGGCTTTGCTGTGAAAAGACATAGTTTGTCCTGGTATAGGTATGCAGACAAAGCAAGATGGAGATTTATTCCTTCACACACAGAGTTTGTGAAAGGAAAATCTGCATTTATATAGTACCCAGCATATGGGGTCTGTAGTCTGGAACTGAGGTCTTATATATATTGGAAAATTACAGATTATCAGCATTAATAGGCTGAGAGAGTTGGGATTGTTCAGCCTGGAGAAGAGAAGGTTATGGGAAGATCTTAGGGCAGCCTCGCAGTACTTAAGGAGGACTACAAGAAATATGAAGAGGGACTTTTCATACAGGCAAGTAGCGATAGGACAAGGGGGCACAGCTTTTAACTGAAAGAGAGTAGTGCTATATTAGATAGTAGGAAGAAATTTTTTATTGTGAGGGTAATGAGGTCCTGGTTTCCCAGAGAAGCTGGGGATGCCCCATCCCTGAAAGTGTTCAAGGCCAGGCTGGATGGGGCTTTGAGCAACTTGGTCTAGTGAAAGGTGTCCTTGCCTATGGCAGGGGTGTTGGAACTTCATCACCTTTAAGGTCCCTTTCAACCGAACACATTCTGTATTTCTATGATTAATAATAATATCAGGCAGTCTACATAATTTACATACATTCTACTATATTAAATTAAAAGATTGTTTAATTATTCTGTGAGGGTCTTTCAGTTCCCTTGAGCATAGGATGAAAATACTACAAAAATTACTTCAAGACAAATATCCCTCACTGAACCTATTCTGTGCCGTCTTTTCTGGGTGCACTTAGTGGGGCCATACTATTTAGTAAATTAGTATGATCAGGCTATGTTTTCACTTATTATAGTTCTGTTCAGTACTTTCCCTATATATTGGTAGAATGTTAAACCCAGTAGGGGCCATTGCAGCCATCTGATTTCAAGACTAGCAAAACACAGCCAAAAAATAACTAGGTTAAAAACACAGCAGAGCTATTTGAAAAAGCTATTTCAAAAAATATCCAATTTAATATTCAAAACTTCAAGTGCTAGGGAGGCCATCATAGCCTTTGAATAGATGTTTCTATGGATAATTACCCTTGCAATTAAAAATGTGTGTAGTGAATAGAGCCTGAATTTGCATAGTTTCAGCTTCTAGCCAGAGGATCTTTATGTATCTTAGTCAATTAAGAGAAAGCCTCTTCCATCATCAAAATGCTGTTCCCCACTTATGTGTGTAAAATCCATTATTAAATCACCTTTTATACTGGTCTTTTTTTCTGAAAGAAATAGACTTTGCTCCTTCAGTTTCTCCCTATGGGGCATAGTTTAATTACTTTTAAATATTATTATGACATTCTTCTGTGTCTTCATCACTCTTCCAATATCTTTCTTGTACTGTGGACATATGGATGTTGGGAACGATTTTTCAATTCAAACTAGGTTGTGGCTAAATCTTTTTCAGACTGAACTAAATACAGTCCAGCTACACCAACTCATATCTACTCAATTTTAGCCTTTTATTTTATGATCAATTGATGTGTATTTGTCAATACTCAACCATTTTTCATCTAGAACAACCTTTCTGAGTCAAGAAGTTGCTAATTGCTGTTCTTCAGAAATTAAAGACTAATTTCTGCACTTTCCATATAGGAAGGGAGTCCTCTATGCTCCTTCTCTATTTTTCTCTGTATTTTACAGACAATCATTTGAAAAGCAGTGTTTCTATCACTATACCCATGCTGTCATAAGCTTTCTCTGTACAGAGATCCAACTCTCTTCTAAAGTCATCAGACCATTTTTTACAGATAGAAAAATTTGTAATTAATCAATAAGAACTCTATGTTTGCTTGAATGTAGGAGAAGAAAAAACAAAGAACAAGTTGGAAAGGACAGCTGAAATTAGTTTTATTCCAAGATCCTCCCCCTCTAATCACCAAGATGCTGTTTCTCAAAACACCCCAACCTGGTGCTCATGTTACCAAACTGGTCTGGAAAAAAACGTGCTCTGAGACTGCTAGGTGTAAGTAAGAAAATAATTTTGAAATAAGGAAAAAGAGGGCTTCCCAAGGTATCAGGTCAGCTTGCAAGCCCTAATGAAACAAATACAGATTAGAAGTCTAGGCATGCCTTTACTCCAGATAATTCGTAGTTTGTTAGATTTACATATTCTAGAGAAAAAAAAAAAACCAACTCTGTCTCAAGCTAGCAATTTAGTGCAATTAGAAGATCCAGATGCTCAGAGAATGAACACTTCAGTTCAACTTTTAGAAACTACTGAGTAGCTTCAGTATGCAGGGAAACCTACTTCAGTGGTGTCTCAGACCGAACAGCACAAATCTCTACCTGTTCTAAAATTCTTAGCCTTAATGGCCTTAACGGCCTCAGTGTCACATCCAAACGTGAATCTTCATTTTGTGATTGCAATATGTCCTGGTTCCAGCTAGGACAGGGTTAATTTTTTTCAGTGGCCAGGAGGGGACATGGCTAGGACACAGAGGTTATTCTATACCACCTCATATTATTGACAGGGGTGGGGGGAAGGGAGCCTCTTCCAGTCCACAGTAGTGTGGCTGCAGTCAGGTCAGGTCGGGCTCTGCAGTGATCATTGTGCACGTGAATCACACTCTCTCTTCTGTACACTTTTGTTACCAGTATTGCTGCTGTTACTGTTTGTTTTCTTACCTCATTGCTGTTTCCAGTAAACTCTTCTTATCTCAAATCATAATCTTTAACTTTTGTGCCTCAAATTCTCTTCTCCAGCCACCCACAGTGGGGAGGCTGTTTCCAGTAAACTCTTCTTATCTCAAATCATAATCTTTAACTTTTGCGCCTCAAATTCTCTTCTCCAGCCACCCACAGTGGGGAGAGGGGAGAAGGAGGGGTGCGAGCAGCACCCTGGTTTTAGTGGGAGCACTAAACTGGAGAACACCATTCCCAAACCACAACACAATGAAAGAGCAAAACCTTGCATTAAAGAGATGCAGCCTTCTCTCAGACTCTAGAAACATCTCATTTTTAACAGACCGTCAGATTAAATAAAACAAGCATGTCTGTTTTCAATCATTTTATTGTAAATATTATAGTAGTCCCAATTCTTGAGCACTAGCCTCAAAAAGAAACATTTTAGTTTGAAGTAGGAAAGATTTAGACTTAGCAATCTTCTTACTTTTTAGTTATATAATAAAAAAATAAATACATTTTATCTCTAATGCCTACTAATTTGCATGACAGCACTCTCTGAGTACTAATTATTTAACATTACTTCTGATAACAATGCCATCTTGTACTGTCATTTTAGAAGCCGTGAATCACTAATCATAGAAAAAATACATATTCTTTCTATGTGTTTTCTGCTAAATGGTAGCTAAGTACTCTAAAAACACTGTGTGAAAGTAACAAATCTTATTTACTTTAAAAAAGAAAAATCTATTTCTGCAAATTCAATATTCATATTACATTTTATTCATGGAGACTCTGGCCCTGATTTAGTAAAGTATTTAAGTTATGCTCTTAGTTTTGAATTAGTACCTCAGATTTAAAGATGTGTATGTTTCTAGGTCTTTTGCCAGGTAAGAACTAATGTACAAAGTCAACATACTCACACGTTACAAACAGTAACAGAACTGCAAGTACAAAAATCATAGAATGCTCATCGGATAGAGCAATAAAATGTGCTTTGAATGTTATAGTCAGAGAAGAAGTTTATTAAGAGATTATTCTGTTTCTTTTAGGCTATAAAGTTGTCTCAGACATCCACCTGAGATTCATAATACTGTTTTGCATTGATTGTCATGCCTCTGTGTGTGTGTAGTGTATTGGTTCCTCATATGAATAACATCATCAGGATCTCTTGTATACAAGTGCAATTTTCCAGGGAAATAAAAAAAAAAACCCTATAAAAAGAAATTTACATAGCCACTGAATACAAATAGGATTAGTGTACAGTTAACAAGAACTGCATTCAAGAGGAGTCAACAGCATTTGCAAGATGTTTAACAGCCAGCATATGAAGTAATCCTGAGATGCAGCTGCATCTGGATAATTTTATAGTTTCTTTGTTCTTAACAGGATGCTCTCATATTACTATTTTATGTGCACTTAATCAGCCTTAGAGGTCTTGTAAACTCATCATAACAGCATTTCCATCTATGCAGTGGCTCAAGAAATGTACAGAAAATCTCATCTCTCTCTTTAAAAGATAAAATAATTGACATCTATAATCCTTTCTGTGTGAGGATAGTGTGGAAAATGCCATAAAGCCATACTCTAATTTGCTTTAAAATATTGCCAGAATTATTCATAGGCATGATGTCTCTCCTGGAGGAGCGGCTCAGTGGTCCAGACAGACAAGGATTTATCATGATGGGAGCAAAGAATATTTAACCTTCCCATTAGAATGTGGAATAGGTACCTTCACACAATTTCTCTCCCATAACTTCTCGGGTGCACAGCCTCACTCCCTGCAATTAACACCATCTCTACTGCCTGAAATAAAGGCCTAGAAAACTTGGCAAATAGTGAATGCTATTTCTTACAGTGAGTTCACCTTGTGAGCTTAGTAATGTGGGCTGACTTCATAAAAAAAAAAGGGGCATAAACTTGAGCACCTCCACCTACTGTGATTTCAGTTATTTTCAAAAAAATTACAGTCCTATGGTTTTTTAAGCCTGATTTCTCATAACCTTACAACGAGCTGTGAGCAAAGTGCTGACAGGATATTCCTTCCCTTTCGTAAATTTGTTTCTCTCCGGAATGCCCAACGATTTCATACTGTTTGCACTGTGTTTGTGAGAAACCTGCAGCTGGAGACACTGCACTCCAGAGATCCTCAGAGTGGCTGTATGAGAGCCACATTTCGGATGTGTCCTTCCACATGGGGTTCTTGTGTACTTGCCCACCCTGCTGTGAGTTTTCTCAGCCCAGCTGGCAGCTGGTTTATTGTGTATCTCTACTCTGCTGGCTATTACAACACAAAGCCCAGTCGAAATTCAACATGGTGATCATGATAACATTTTGCAGTGAAAGAATGTAGAGGTGCTGAAAACTGGCACATAACATTCTCCTCCCCCTGCCTCTTTTTTCCCCCATCAGGCTCCAAGCTTACTCATCCCTTTTAGAAGAAAGAAATTTAGTTTGTGCGTAAATGTGTAAGACAACATTCACTCTACATAGTGACAGGGACACGTAAATGTGAGTTGATTTGTTCCACTTTGAAGGCAGGATTCAGTCTCCCATCCCTTTTTATTTATCCATGTACCTGGGAAAAATGAGGCAACGGAAATAAAAGGAAATGGAAATGTTCCAACAATATTGAACAGCTGGGGGGGGAGGGGGCACTTCATTAGCTTTTTTCATAACAAAATTATGTGAAGCCAGTAATTTAAAATCAACCTCAACTTTCATATTTTCTAACAAATACCAGTCACAGGCAAAAGAGACTTTATCAGTTGCCCAGGGATAAATGGAGGTAGTATTTAGAAAAGGTCAAATAAAATTGCCCTAAAAACTGTGTGATAAATCAGAATTCATTTCTAGTCTGAGAATACAGTATGCAAAAATGTCATCATGGTATTAAAATTCCAGCCAGCTATATGCATTCACTGTCTGGTAAGAAAAATCAAAGACCAGTAATTTTCAGTCTTCTTAGCCCTACAAACTGCACAGAAACATAAGAGAATGAACTCAATTTTGTTCTTGCTTTTAGGTCTCCACAGCTGTTCAGTGCAGCATCCTAATCTTTATTGCAAATATCCCACTCAGCTGGAGACAAGACAGAACTATGCAGGGACCCTGGTTCAGTAAATCTTCCTAAGAGCCAAATTGAGCTATTTTAACATTCAGGTTTGCTAATTCAAGGCTCCTTCTATAGTGTTTTAAGAAATCTGTTACAATGGATGAAATATGATAAATAAATCTGTGAAGAAAAATTAATTCAAAATATCTCCTGACACATTTTTCAGATCAAAATCACAATTTTAAAGGATAGCTAAGTTTACCTGATATATGCTTTTCACTGCCTTATTTCATTGCACTATCTGATTTCTTGGGTAAGAAAGGTATGGTCTGCACCCATGACTATGGGCAAGACTCAGATCATTCATTTCTGTCTTACCTTTTGTTCTGAAAAGACAGTCATATGAAACATCATTTATTAATTTAGATAAGAGTCTAGTTCACTATTACCCACAGGCCCCTTCCCAGAGCATGGACGAGATAAGAGATCAAAGCCAAAAATATTCAACATATTTTCTGATTTTTCAATTCAAAATATTCCTGAAAACAGCCTATCTCCATCTATTCATGAAAGAGCACAAATATCTGTTCTGTAAATATTGTATGGTGAATTAGTCTTCAATTTAGACTTATTTATGTGAAAGATAGTAGGCTGTGTGCAATAGAGACTTCTGCATTTAGCAATGAAGAGAATAAAGACTTCATGCTTCTAGCCAACTCAAATGACTTGGAATCAGTCCTTGAATGTTAACAGCTGATACTCATTTGTGATCATTTTGCTGCCGAGGTGCCTGATTGTCTATGGATGGCAATGTGCCCTTTGCAAGGTAATATGCCAGTCTTCCAGGACACAGCTGCCAGTCAACTGTGGGTTGAGGTGGTGAGAGTATATTGCACTGCCAAGGCCATCCCATCTGTATGAAGAACATTGTTTTTTCAGAGAGTGGCATGCCAGTGCCAAATGCCCAAGCCAAAATGAGATAAAGGAACAATAGAAGAGAGGATGGGCTGGTTTCAGACACTTCACTCTGCCAGAGAGAGGGTGAAACACTGTAGGTACCCTCAGCAGCCCTTGAAGAATGCTGGTGTCCAGCATATCCAGCAAAAGGCACAATCTTCAAGCACTCATACACATGTATTTACGGGAGAAAACTGTATCAATCACTGATATGTGTAGTAACAGCCCAGTGTTCACAGATCACATTTGCTTGAGAAAAATTCCAGTCTAAGCACATGCTGTGACTGATTATAGGCTACTAGGTATCAAAAAAAAGACTTCAATAGATAACAATATTTGCACCTTAGTCATGTTTCCAGTTCCTGTTGGTCATGGCTTTTTCTGCCAACCAAAGTTATGTATCCTTTTATGTACTTACATAACTTTTTATATAACTCTTTAAAGTTGGGTTTTAAAAACCTTTCCAGCAATATAAATTCTTAAGTTGTACAGACACGAACTGTATTCCCAGGACACTTAACACTCATGCTAATGTTACGCTTTTCATGTAAGCACTACAAAGACCTCTGTGCTAATTGCAGAGTGTTAACCACGAACACAGCAAAAGCCAGCAGTAAAAGGATGAATAAAGTCTAAACACATCCAATGCAATCAACAAGTGAGGTACTGCAGTAGTGCTGCATAAACTAATGTCTTGAGCTTGATCTACTTCATGACTTACCTGCAGCATTGCTACACAATACTGCTGATTGTAACTAACTGAGCTTCCAGCCAATAAGCCATCTAAATTTGGTTATCAAGTTCCTTCTTTAAAAAATAATAAAATAAAGAAATTTAATTAATGTTTGAGTTATCTAGGATGTGGAGGAGAAACAGGGAGAATGTGAGTTACAAACATGATAAAAAGAGAAGATATATTGTGAAACAGGTTTCATGGCTAGAACCACATATGAACTCTATGCCATAACCCTAATCAAGATATCTGATGAAATATCAGTGCAAGTATTATAAGTTTCAGGAGGTATTTCTAATGCTGATAATTTTCTATTCGTGTTGATGTCCTCATTATTCAACAGCATTTGCAAACAGAATTTAGGAAATTATGTTTACAATTGACTTCTTTACAGACTGTGTATTTTAATTGGATAACTGTATGCCTGACTAGTTAGCCATGTATTTAGATCTCTTATGTAAAAGCAAAATTCTTCAGCTGCTGACCAACAGCAGGTTCCTCACATAAATACTATGATTAACTCATTTACAATTTACAAAACTGAGGATTACAAAGCATTTCCAGAAATACTGATTTCCATAAAGGAAAACTACTCTACTTTTACTCAAACATACTCAACAATCTATTTTTTATTATTCAGTCATCTCTATTAATACACCAGAACACTAAACTGCATTAAAACTGTACATTTGTTGCCTTTAAAGCAGCTGATTTCTACAGAAAATCATTATTTTGGTCTGTTCTTCTTTCAGAAATAATTTCCACAGTGAATAACCAATAAATGCTGAATAAAATGTCATTAACAATTGTATTTAAGTCATTTAATTAAGAGGGAGCAGCTAAATGTAAGTATCTGCAATAAAATCCTAACAATCTCTATTGTTACAATACTACATTGCATATTAATATTGACAGACTGGATTTTTTCCCATCTAATGCTTTGCATAGATAAAGAACATATGGGAGAGTTATTTTTCTTCTTTACAGGTGATAAAGAAAGAGAGCAACATCCTGAGGTCAACTGATGTGACTGGAGATGAGAACTCCTTTCTATGGATGCTTAACTCTTTTCATCGCTTATTGAAGAAGCCTATGACAAATGCACTACAAACATAACATACCTTGGTTCACCAAAAGTAAGGATCATCTGAAATTCTGCTACATAATGTAACACACTTTTGCTTAATGAACCAGACCAGCTGGGCTAAACCAAGGGCCTCCAGGTTCGGAAAAATGCAGTTCTGAATAAATCTTGACAAAACTAAATAAGCCACTTAAGGTCAACTTACCTCTACAAGTCTTAGTTTCTTAGCTGAGTTAGATCAGTGAGATTTTTCTTTCTTTGATGAAAAATATACACTAAAACTAGCGTGAAGTGTATAAAACCCATAAAAGAGAAATAAGAATACATTTTTTTTCCTTGTTATACAAATAAGGAGGTAAGAAAACTTTCAACGTGTGTAATAATGTCTAGTTCAGAAAGTAAGTTTTGGTGCAATGTAAAGTTTTAGTCCCTTAAGTAAACGGTTGAAACTCTATTACTGGACATATATAATATCAGACTGATGAAAAATTTTCTAAGTACTCTTTAGTCCACTACATCATGAAGTAGGGTGCCTGATAATGTGCAGAGTTGAGACTACAGGATGAAACAGATCCTTTCCCCTCACTGTATGGCCAAGCTACTGTAGGCTGTTACCTCCAACTACAGCTCCCTTTTGAACCCCATGAAATGGGGGCTGAAATTCTGTAGTCCATCATCTCCATAGCTTCCTGAGGCAAAAGAGATTTCTCACACAGTAAATCAGTTTACAACTTTCTGACTAAGCCAGAATACAATTTATGGAACAATATGAAGTGAATTTTCGCATTAGCTGAACTACATGCTTTGAGATGAGACCAATTAAAATTTTCAAGCAGATCCTGAAAATGGTTATACATGTTTTCTGAGGCAGTAACTCTTTTGCGAGGTTCATTTCATGTTCTGTAACAAAGAAAAACCCAACAATTTTTCAAATCTTATAAAAACAAACAAACAAACAACAAATAAACACAAAACTAAAGAAAACAAACAAGCAATAGAAACACCAAAAGAAAATTATGGTCCCAGGGTGAAAAACAACCACTCTCCTCAAAGTGAATAACATTCAAAATCAAATCTACCTGACTAAATGGAGCATAACTATTTGGGAAAGACCAAATAACAAGGCAGAACCGCACTGATATTCAAGTAACACATTTATCTGCACAATTTTATTTTTTTAGTGTGAGTATTTGCTTTAAAGTATCTTACATTTAGAAAAAAATGCTTTTAAAATTGCTCAAATTACACCTGTTTTCAGATCCTACCAGCAGCAAACACTACCATTTGAATCTTTACAAGAGCAGTTCTTGTCTGCTTTATGGCTGATACATGCCAAAGTCTATTTCTGATCCACTTCATTCACAGTAAAGAGATGGGAAAGTGAGATTTTCACTTTTTCCTGCTGTTATTGCTCTTTGACCACCATTTCACTTGAGGCAATGGCTCAAAAATCCTCCCCTCTACCTCATGCCATAAAATCAGGAAATAACATTTGATAGCAATCAGAACAAAATTAATTGTGTTACTGGGATATAGATTCTATCTTTGGAAAAGAGTAAGTCAATAATATTAATGCTGAAAAAATTTTATAATCAGGTATTTCTCATCTGAGAAGGTACACATCTACAATTCTAAGTTTCTTGCCTATTACATTAGAAGTTCTTTCCCATAATGATTGCTAAGAAAATCAAGATGCAATTCTGTTACAAGTATGCACAGCAGCTGAACTCTATAAACCATAAACTTCCTCTCCTCTTTTTGTCATGTCACCTACTCTTTAATTTATAAGGTCTCCTTATTCCAGTAATGAATAATCTACATACACCTGGAGCAACAGATTAAAGAGGACATTTTCCATTTCAATTCAACAGCAGTAGCATTTTTTAAGTTAATTATGAAGCACCACATTTTACATACAAAGAAATTAAGGTTGATTCTGTCTTATTTAATCTTTATCCATCATCTGCAAAATTAACTTCTGATCACTGAGATACTGAATACTGGGATGAACAGGGTTTATAAAAAAAGAAACTATAATTCTGAGTTGAATACAATTTTTTTTTTCTTTGGTAAGAAATAGCTACTATAGATCTATATGTGAGGAAAAACTAACCTTCTGGGTTCTTAAGTGTGTGAACACTATACTTGGCTTCTCTAATGAAATCCTAAGCATAATAAATAAATATCAACTTAAAGAGTAATTTAAAAACATGAACTAGAAATTAATTTAAAAGAAAAGTTCACAAGTAAAATGCACAGGTGTGTTTTCTACAGTTCAGGAAAAAGGAAATTAAAGAATTTAGGACTTCCATGACAAACGGAAGAACACCTTAGGCAATTTCCATCTTTGCATGTAGAGGAAATTTTGTTAAGTTCATGGGATGTCCACATTATCAGTTTCACCTTGGACTAGTTATAGGATGGTCCATGCATTAAATGGCATTAATCTCTTGTTGGAGAGAGACTGTCCACTCCACAACATGATCTAACCAGCACAAGATGTGATTTCCCCCTGGAGATGCCTAGTTTTCTGCAGAGATTGCAGGAACAGTATTAGGTTTTTTAACTTAGTTACCTCAGATAAGGGCCTACCCTGGGTGATATAACTTTCTGGCTATTAAATATCACACTTTATCTTAGCTTCCAAGAACATCCGTCCTCCATTTTTTCCACATTAAGCTTTATGCTTCTTAGCAACTTCTCAACTTATATAATACTCTCTGAATTATAAACCCTTAACTTTTCTTGCTAATAAACACTTCTATAAGCATTTTAATCTACCAAAGCTTCCATTCTTCTCAACCCTTGCCCATTTGCCACTTTCACATTAAACATAGCATTATATCTGAGCATCTTGGAGCATTTAGGAAACATTTTACTTCTGAGGCTTCTTGGATCATGCTGCAAATACATTTAAGTGAAAAGATAATAGTGAAAAATGGTTCCATTAGAATGCATTTGTTTATTCTCACTGTTTTTAAAGAACGTCAATTTGACAGCATAGCATAATTGAGTCCTTAGTCACTGATAAAAATGAGTAAGAAAATGTGACTCTCAGCAATGCTTCGGTTTTGACCCAAAAAGGCAAAAATAAAGCTACAAAAGCTAAATCTACATGGTACAGAAAACCTACAGTAATTTTCTGTACTTGTTGACTGTATGTTTTCCTCTGTATTAAGATTGCCTTCAAAGATACTGGACCAAATGGTACTTTCTGTGATCTATGTATAAACATATCATAATTTCATGATAAATACATAAATACCTATCAGAAGGTAATAACACAGTCATTACAAACTCAAATAGCAACATTTGTATGCCATTACCTGCAGTTAGATTGGGTGCTCATAGGCTTATATACACTCTTGTCCTCTCTTTCTATTATTATTCTGAAATATATTCGATCATAAACACAGCTGAGTGAGCCTCAACAGCTGTAAGTTTGTGCAAAGGAAGATAGCTCAGTTCACCTCTCCTATAACACAGCAAGTTCTCCCACTACTTCAGTTTCCAACATGGCACTCTGTGAATCTGTATATGTGTGTGTGTGTGCACGTGTATGCAGGAATGTAAAGGCAGGACTAAAGAAAAAAGTGCTGAAATGGATTATCACTTGATTAAGCAGTAAGCTCATTCACTCTACAGAAATCTAATCTTTTCTTGATAGGTACTTACTCCTCCTACTAAGGACCAATACACAGTGACCCAGGAAATAATTTTGATTGTAAATAAAGGAAAATAAGTCAATACATTTAGCTAACATGCTTATTTCCTTTTCTAAGTGACAGTGTCTTCTATGTCATATCTTAGCCAGCAGTAAGAATAATTTAGTAATAATTTACACACCCCACTGCATAGATTCTACCTCACAGAATCAGCACTCTACATACAATCTATCTGCCAATGCTTTTTTTATTTTAATGCGTATAGAATGATAGAATCATTGAATTGTTTAGGTTGGAAAAGACCCATAAGATCACTGAGTCCAACCATTAAATTAACACTGCCAAATCCACCCGTAAATCATGTCCCTTGAGTGCCACACCTACACATGGTGACTAAACCACTTCCCTGGGCAGCCTGCCCCAATGCTTGACAACTCTCTCCATTAATAAATTTTCCTAATATCCAATCTAAGTCTTCCCTTGTGCAACATGAAGACATTTCCTCTCATCCTATTGCTTCTTACTTGGAAGAAGAGGCTGACCCCCACCTGGCTACAACCTCCTCTCAGGCAGCTGTAGAGAGTGACAAAGTCTTTCCTGAGCTAAACATCCCCCCCCACCCCCAGCTCCCTCAGCTGCTCCTCATAGGACTTGTGCTCCAGACCCTTCACTAGCCTTTTTGCCCTCCTTTGGACTCTCTCCAACACCTCCATGTCTGTCTTGTAGCAAGGAGCCCAGAGCTGGACACAGGATTCAAGGTGTGGCCTCACCAGTGCCAAGTACAGAAGGACAATCACTGCTCTGGTCCTGCTGGCCATGCTATTACTGATACAAGCCAGGATGCCCTTGCCCTTCTTGCCAGCCTGTATTCAGTTCACTGTCAACCACAGGAATTGCCCTTAAGGATTGTGAACACTGTGCTCCCGTCTTTGGAACATATCTCTGGTGGCAGGTTAGGCTATAAGCTTCAGAAATGTATTAAGCTTTTACAGTGTGCTAAACTAAATCACATGTGTGAAATTTCACTGATGATGATTTTATGTGAATTATACTACATACACTGATAGCCTATAAACATTTTATCTATGTTTACGTGTAGTGCTGTTCTTATGTCTTTAAATGGTCATTTCTTGACCAGAAATCTCTTATTCCACCCAAATTTCCTCAGCAATGTTTCCATCAGTAAGTTCTTCAGTCTCCTTGTAAAGACCTTTGCCTTAAAACCTTTATTTTCTACCTGATTTTATATAAAATTGAACAATCAGACCCCAATCAAGTTCAGATGGAAGACAATGGCTAAGGTACTTTTTACTGATTCAGTCAAAAGGAGTGAAAGTAGGAGGAGGGAGATGAAGGCACAGACTGAATCTTAAATAGAGAATAGATATTTACATATAAAAGTATGCACCGTAGGGATATATGCACATTCACAATGCTTCAGGACTAGTCTGAGTCTAGAAGACATTTCAGAAGCAGTTTTGGGGAATCAGACTGAAAATATGATATGGCCATTGGATGTTTTGGGGTCATGAGAAAAATAAGACAGTAGAGCCATTTTGGTATTATCATTTCACTCTCTGTCTCCCTGCCCCATTCCCCCTTTTTTCATTTTGAATAAAATTTATTGTATAAATTATTATTTCACACCCCTAACATTTAAAGAAATATATTTCTGTAACTGTATGGAAGAAAAAGTAAATGCATAGTGGTAGAGACTGGCAGCCAGTTTCCTCTGTTAACTTTGGAGACTGCAGAGCATAAATAAATCTGCAAACATTCTTCACCCAAAATTCTAACTCTGATTTAAGTGAAAAACTGAATTGCATTAATTTCCATTTGGCATATTTTGTCAGAGTTTAAAATGTTGATGATATATACAATTATGTAACAATAAAAATGTTGTATTGAATTAAGAGATTTCTTTAAGCCTGCACTTATGGCCAGGAAACATTCTGAGGGCTCATGAAAGAACTTCAGTTTTGAGGACCAGTGTGAAAGTTTCCAGCAGCAGTTTGTCCTGTGTTTTGGTTTCTATATATTGTCCTTGAAAAGCAGATGTGCACCATTCTTACAAACAGATGTGTGATGATGAAAGATTCAGAGGTGCTTATTTTTCCTAGAAAAACTACACCTTACTCATGATGGCTAGGTTGCCAGGTACTTTCTGAACGTCTTGGTTCTGTCTTCCTATACTCTATGTGATAGCAGGTTACTCTCTTGAAGTTTACCTTAAAATCCCCAAGACCAAAGGCACCAGTGTGCCTTGAGCTGCCTGCTGGATTTCAAATGAACTCTTACAATAGCCACCACTTATTCAAAGAAAATGTCAGTGCAAATTCAAAACTAACATTCAGATTGATTTTTTTTTCCATTCTTGCTGTCCTTTGCACAGTAATGCACAAAATTAAATAGTTGCTTAAAATAAACCATGGATTGAATGGCATTCTAATATTAATATAATCAGGTAAAGCCAGCACTAACAAAATAATAGATTTAGCCTGAAGAAATCAGACAAATAAATACCTCTAAGAGTGCCTTCACTGACTATGAAACAGACAGGTATAAAAGGCATTGTGGCCAGATCCAACCTAATTCCCATAGAAGACCTTAGACCTAAAAGAAGATGGGAGTTAAGCAGGAAGCTTTTCCATATATGTTTCCCTGGCTTGAGCTGGTCTAATGCAGCTGAGTAAACGCAGCTTAGATGCCACAGACCAAAGCAGGTCAATTATTGCATTCCCCAGACAGAAAGACCATTTGCTTTTCTTGGGACATGTCTGAAAAACAGGGCTCAAAACAGCTGACTCAGTGTTCCATAGCATCAACATAGAGTGGTGGTATTGCTGAGACACCAAACTGCTGAAGAGAAGAAGAACACAGTTTGTAATTTCTTGCTTTCTTGTACTTCAACACTGAAGGCTACTTTTGTGAATTTCAGATAATATCTTTGACAGCTCAGCTTTCTCTCTACCAACTAGATGCATAAAACCTCCATTTGAAATAGGACAATGAGATCAGTGTTTTCTCTTTGGAGAGAGCTGCTGATAACATGCTGCTTTTGCATAACGACTCAGTATGCAGAGAGCTTACTCAGGAAATGCGAGTTAGAGTGTACTAGTCCTGCTCAGCTTTGTCAGCTTGCCAGATAATGCCTTATACACACTTGCTTTTGGATCCACAGATAATGCTAACATATGAACATGAATGAAAGGATTGTGGATGAAGAATACAAAAGGCAAGAGTAGTTGCAATTCTGTTGCTTGATGATACTGAAGATCACATAAGTGGGGATTAAGTGGAGAGTCTGTACATGCTTCCTGAAGAAATCCAGTAATTTATTCACTGCTGTGTTCATACAAAATTGCTACACCTTATAAAACCAAAGACCAGAAGTCAGACTTGCACAGTACTAGGATGGACCTGAATTCCATAACATCTCTGGCAGTTTTAAAAGAAAAACTATTCTGAAGCAAGGGGAAGTTGTTCACAGGCTAACACTGCACTGAGGTTGTTGTGCAATGGCAAAATTTTGTACACCAGTAACAATGTATTATGAAGGACAAGCAAGCATGTCTTGCATTAAAATCCTCACTCCATATTCCTAGTTTCTGCTCTTGGCTGGCAGATGTATAGATGAGGTCAGCTAAATCCTCCTATCTTATTCAGAGCTCTACTTTTTCCCAATTTTGTCTGGTACATTTAATTTTTACTCGAGAATTCAATTCTTCCTAAGGGCTTAAAAAATAAAACAAAAGGAGAAGGAGGAAAAGAGAAGAAGAAGCAAGAGCAATGATGTTCTTTAACACATGAACTGAACAGAAGCAACATTTTATCTTCAGAAAAGATTATGGAAAAAACTCAGTAAGATTGTGTCATAAAAAACTCCCATAAGAAATAGATGCTGAAGGATGTGTAAAAGTTTAAAATTTTACAGATGACCAGAATTATTTTCCTGACAATGAAGGGTTTCATTTTACATTCCTATGTTCACACCATCTTTTTTTTTATTTGAGATATATTTTGAGATGAAAGACTTAAATAGACAATGAAGCCAACTGTGACTGACCCTGAATAACTGAGAATTGAACCTAGACCCACATTGTTGATTTCAGACTTCATTATTTGAAAATCTCAAATTTGAATTTTTCAATATGTTGCTGATGACTTTGTTGACCGCAACACTTAAGCAGATATGCATTTAAATTCCAGTTAGTATTCCTGAAGCATTTTACGTAAATCAGATACTTTCTTGACTAATGTTTTCTGTAGAAACCTGAAGGCCAAATAACCCATTAGGATTTTTATGCTTCTGGCTCACATGAGAAATAAAATTAATTGCTTTTTTCAAAACATGATTGGAAAACAGTGCTTCCATAGGCTGTCTTTGAAACAGGATTAAGACAATCTGTAAAAAGAGTGATTCTAAAAAGTCAGCAAGTTAAAGATTATCTAGATCTCCTTGCATTGCTTAACCTTCAGACTTTTTAATCTCCTTCTTATTTCCATTTGATTCCTCTGTATTTTCTTTCACTCTCCTGTACTAACACAGCAAAAATGTAAAATCTGCTGTAAGATTAATTACAGAATTTCTAAATCTAGCTGGGTCAGCAAGTTCCTAGGCGACCTTTGCTTCTTCACCATTACTTTTATTATTACTTCACTGTGTATCATGACATGCATTAGGATACATCCTTTTTTCTAGGAATGCCTCTGAAAAAACTTCTAAATTTTTTCGTAAGATAGCTTCTGCAGGTGCCATATTAAACTCTTTTGTAGGTGGTAAACACATCTCATGTGAAAATTTTGAAGGATTATGTGTAAAACGTGCATTTCAGCAATCCTAAAGAAAACCTTTATTAAAATAATTAATATTCTAATTTGTCATTACAGTGTTTAATAATGTTGTTAAACTAAAATACTTTCATTACAGTTCCTAATTTATAGTTAGAAGTTTCATGCAAAGCTGAACTAAAGGGTATTTTCAGTGCAGCTGGCATTGAAAAAAACACCAAAACGCAAACTGAGCAAAAGAACTATAATCAGAAGATGTTTGTTTATGAATGATACAAAAAATCCAAAAAGACAGGACTGATTCAGATTTTGAGATGTGAAGTGGCATATAGTAGGAATAAACCCGATCAGTACATCTACCTGGAGGGATACCCAGCAAGACTGGCTGTCTTACTGAGCAACATGACTCAGTTAAACTTGGGTTATTAAACTCAATACAAAGGTAGCTGAATGATATTTAAAGACTGTGAAATGGAGAGGCCAGGCTGGATTACATCTGATAATTCTCATAGGTAGGACATAGACCACAGCTTCTGCAGATCTCCTACTGCCTTTATTCTTTTGTTGAAGCTGCTGTTTCATTTCAGGCCTTTTCTCCTGAGCTGCTCTTCTGGAACATCTGATGTTTCCAGTGCGCAAGAAGTGGAAAAATAGATCAGTGCACCTGCAGTATGTCTGGGATATCTGGAAGGCATCTGTTTTATTTCTCCATGAAGTGTCTGCAATTAACTAGATCAGTTTATGTGCCTTTTCTTTCCAAAAAAGGAATAAAGATATCCAGCACAGCTGAAAAACCTCAATTCAAAGGATATTTCCCAGAAAGAACTGAAATGTGCACAGAATTCACTCTTGCTTTTGTGCAACAGACACTTCAGAGCTCTGAAACTGTCCTGGTTGGATAATCCCTGGACTTCCCACCTGAGGAACACTAAGGGAGAAGAAGGGGAAAAAAGGGATGTGGCCCCATTTGTGTCATGGTATGATCCAGTTCTTGGAAAGATAAATTAACTCAATGAAAACTCAAACAATGAATGACTGAAAAAAAACCTTAAAAAAACACACAGAGACACAATCATGAAGGCTATGCTTGCTCAGCTGGTCTGTTCCTAAACTAACAGTTTGAACTAAGGATTAAAATGTACTTAAAACTATAGTCCTTTTTAGATTTAATGTCCCTCTGTGGCTTTATCAAGCCAAATCTCTTCAGCCAATGAAGTGAAAATATACAGGACACACAGCTCTTTATCTGTAACACCCCACAAATCACATTTTCCAGCCTTAAAGTACAATTTGTTTTGGCTTTTAATTACCTGCCTTATCACCATGTCATATTCCCTCCCCCCCACAATAATTACATTCTGAATCACTGTGTCATTCAATATTGGCATTTATTTATGCTTCTCACAAAATGTTGAATGTTTATTTATAAACCATGAAAAGCAGAATTTGTAAGAATATCGATTCAGCATATTAGAAAAACAGTGGCCTGGCATTCTGCAAGTAGAAGTAATCACAGGCAATTACTAGAGACTGCTTTTCACTACTAATCTTGGGTTTAACCTTATAATTGTATAACTGAATTTATTTCACTTTGCTCATATATCACCAGGTTCCTAATAAGAAGTCTGATATTAACTTAATTTAATAATATTCAGGGGATGAATGGTTTTAATTGGTTTAAAAAGGAGGAGATATATAGCCTATGCCACACAATGAGAAAAGTATTGTAACAGCCTCTTTCTATTTTGTAATAAATGATAATTAATATTTAAATGCATTAATGAAATAAGTTCTTAGTGGCTGGATCACAAATCTTTGATGTTTATACCACTAACAAAATCACTAACTGCTCTTAATGATGCCCCTGAGCTAAGCTTCACTTTACTCCTGGTATAAAAACCACTTTTGTTGCCATTAACATGAATTTTCAAGTGTGACAGTCAAAGCCAAACTCAGAACAATTCTTCTTGTCCTTATCCCAGTATACAATGGGAAGAAAGTGCTCAAATTCAGACAGAAAAACATAGCACAAAACAGCCAAACAAAGAGAAAAGCAAAACTAGCAAACAATAACCGAAACCCTGGATCTCTGTGAACAAAATTACTCTGCACCCACTGTTCATAGGGAGGCAGGTTTAGTGCAAGAGCCAATGAAGATGTAGCTGCCTGTCTGTGATGGAGTCAGAGCTCTGGGCAGCACTGGGGTAGTGGACAACTGGCTAAGGGCTGTGCTTTTGGACAGGACTGACCAGTTGTACTTCATTATTTGTGTTTTTCTACTAAATTCACATGTTCTCAATGTGAATTTACTCAGGTTAACACATGGAATTGGCACAAGTCAGAATCGGCAAGTTATGCTCATGAAACAAAAAAAAGTGGGTTTTTTTGTTTTCCCCTCTTTTCCATAGTTTTCCATTAAAAGCATATGGAAAGAAAATGTTTCTGGGAAATACTTCCTTAGATTGGAATGCCAATCTGATGATATAACACCTATGTTAGAGAAACATTACTGCCCTTATCAACAAGTACAATATTTTTGGCAATTTTGAAATACCCTTACCTTCAGTCTTAATCTTCTCTTGGGAACTGGTTCTATTTTACATATGCCATGTGTCACAATGGTGACATGGCAACACAGCTTGGCTCGTAGCGGGCAGACAGCGAGTGAGCGAGCTCTGTTTATTGTCCTGTTCCCATTTTTTATAGGAGGAGCCCAGGTAGATGACTCGCTAAGATCCATCCACCCTCCGGTATGGTTGGCTGGGTTCTACCACCCAATCCAAAACATATCATGCCCAGACTCACAACAACTGTGGAAACAACAGGTGCTTTATCCTATTGTTTTTCATACCTTATGTGAGAAAGAAAACGTTCCCACAAGCAGCCCCAGGCAGCAGCTCTGGGCTGCTACAGCCGTGTTTGGTCCAAAACTCTTCTTTATTTAATGAAAAAAAAAATCCCAGTACAATTACATTTATAATTGCTGTAATTCAGCTATCAATATATTTGCTAAAAGTATTTCAGGAATCATATGCTCCTGCAAAGTCATATCGACCCTCCCATTTATAAACTTTAATTTTCCATGTGTTTTTCTGCTTACATTCTCTACCACTCAGTGGTAGTTCAAAGAGAGTACTACAGTTACTGAGAATGCTTTGTTTAGAGTCAGAGAGAATAACTTAGCATTATTTTCTTACAAAGTATCCAGAGCTCAGACATAGTCAAAGACAAACATGAAAACTATGCATATGTCTTTTCTATCACATTACTGGCAATCAGAGGTAGCAGCAACTTCAGAAATATTTTCAGCAGCTTCTCCAGCTTAATATTAGATACTAAATCACAGCTTGTCAGGAGGGTTTGTTTTTTTGGTTTTTGTCTTGTTTAGTTTATTTATTATTTTATCTAGGGAAAAAAGTTGATAAAAACTGAATATATTTAATAGCAGTAACATGTTAATATGCTTTATTTTACAGAGGACTAGGAAAGGACAAAAGTATTTTTTTACTGAATAGTGACAAAGCAGAAAGGCCAGGTTGTTAGACTGACCACTTACTGAAAAAATAGATGGTAGAAAACTTAACCAATTATTTCTGAATCTGTGGTTCAAAAAGTCCATAGACATCAAAAAGTCCATACCCATAGCTTAAGAAGGTATACTAGTTGAGAAGCTCTGCTCCTGTCCTGACCTTTAAACTACTGGCACTGAGGCATAATCAACAGAATAGACCTTTGATGTACCCAAAATGGCAGTTCTTATGTTGTATATTGAATATTAGATATTGAAGCTGCATCAGCACAACTTCAGATTGGACATTAGGAGAAGATTCTTCACTGAGAGGGTGGCTGGTTACTGGAACAGTCTCCCTGGGAAAGATGTCATGGAACTAAGCCTTTCAGAGTTCAAGGAGTGTCTGGATAAAGCTTTTAGTCATATGGTTTATTTTTATGTAGTTCTGCAAGTGGCAGGGAGCTGGATTTGATGATATTTTTAAGTCCCCCACAACTTGAGATATTTTAGGATTCTTCTATATTAATGATTAAATCAGTTTAATTTAAGAATTAATTTTCTCACTTTAAGAAATAATTACTTTTTGCTCCTATGCCTATGCAGATTTCTAGAACATGTATAGAATTTAGCAAGCTGATCTATTCAAGCCAGTGGAAATATACTGCTCTGAGTGGAGATTTAAGCAGCATATCAACATAGCACTGACAAATTTTTCATGCAGTAGAATGAGAAATAAAAAGATTCTTAAATCTCTGAAAATTAAAAACTGTAATTAGACTTAGAGATTGTGAAAATACTGTTCAACTAAAACTGCATAAATAAAGTTTCAGTCGGATGGAAGCAACTGTCTGCTTACAACTGAAATATAGTATTACAAAAAAATTACAAAAATAAATGTCCTAACCACCCTCCCTCCCCATGTATCTCAATGTGATTTACTAAATTATAATCTCATTGACAAGAAAATTGCAAAACACTATTGTAAGATGAAAATATTTGTAGTATGTGTTGCCTATTTTGAGTGTGTTTGAATGCACACTTCATTGAAAAAAGGGAAATGTAGCTTCTTTGCAAGGAATACACCGACTGCATTGTTTTCAGACATTACAACCTCTCTGAAGAGAAAGCTTTACAAAGGATGTGTCCCCAACATTAGAGAGGGAACAAATCCTTCTGTGTGTGTGACCCACCAACTCCTCTACAGAAATGGTCCAGAAGATGATGAGACAGTAAAGGCCTGAAGGAGTTGTTGTTCCCAACTTTCTCATTAGTGACTCTCTTTCTCATGGTGTTTAAGGTGTAGGCTCAACATTTTCTATGTCAGTGGCAGTTCAGTGAAGTAATGGGTCCACAAACAGAAAGCAAAAAATCTCTGAAGCTGGTGATGTTGCAGGTAGAAGATCCCCCTCTGTTCCCAGCTAGTGCGGACAATGGACAAAGGATTCTGTAAAAGAACTGCAACAATTCTTCTTTTCATTTTCACTTTTTATTCATTTCTCTTGACTTACCCAGATGTGGCATCCTTATCACAGAATCTCTCAATATTAGAGTACGGTGAAAATTAAATCTGTGCTGAATCTGGATGACTTTCAAAACAGCAACAAAACATGTTTACCTGACTCATTTTTGGCTGCAGTTATGTGCTAGCTCTAAGACATGGTTGTAGTCTTTTAAAATTATGTGTAAAGAAAAGGATTCATCATTTTCTGCACTTGATAAACCAGTATAGAAGTCCACAGTTATGATATGACAACAAAAGATTCATTCTCAGAGTAATCACAGCCTTTCCACAGGATAATTATTAATCTTGAACATTCGGAGCCACTTGGGGTTCTTCATATCTGCCTCACCAGGTTGTATGTAACACAAAGTCCCTAAGACCAGCATTTGTTTTTCATTTGCTGTGGGTACGAAAGGAGCCACTGAGATTTTAATACCAAAGTTAGTTATGCAATCAAGGCATATTCTACACTTATGCAAAAATGTTCATTTTATTACACTTTTAATAGGATCACAGGATAATGATCCTAAAGAAATGTGACCAGCAGGTCAAGGGAGGTGATTCAGGCCCTGCACTCTGCTCTCATGCGACTCCACCTGGAATACTAGATCCAGCTCTGGAATTCTCAGCACAGGAAAGACCTGTTGCAGTGGGTCTGGAGGAGGGCCTCAAAAATGGTCAAAGGGATGGAGCACCTCCCCTATGAAGGCAAGCTGAGAGATTTGGGGTTGTTCAGCTTGAAGTAGAGAAGGTCTGGGCAGATCTTGTTAGCAGCCTTCCAGTACTTAAAGGACATTTATAAGAAAGATGGGGATGGGATTTTTAATAGGGTCTTCTATGACAGGACAAGAGGAAATGCTTCAACTCATTCCCATCATTTCATACTATGCCCCCCTGTGAAGAGCTTTGCTGCATTTCTTTAATGACGTCCTTAGAGGCACCAGGAGCTACTACTAAGTGCCCTTGAAGTAGCCTCTTCTCCAGGATGAAAAAGTCCCAAACCCACAGCCTCTCCTCACAGGTCAAGTAATCCAGTCCAGATCATGCTGGTGGCCTCCACTGAACTTGACTCAGCTTGTCAATGTCTTTCTGGTATGGGAAAGGCCAAAAACTGAACACAGAGTTCTAGATGTAGTCTAATAGAGTATCACTCTGTGTCTATAAAGGACACAATCTGTATTGTATCTTGCACTACCCACTGAGCCCTTTTAAACATTATTTCAAGTGTTTCTTTCACGTTAAAAGGAAAAAAAAAAAAAAACAAACAGTGTTGAGCTATTGTTATCATCTTCAAGTGACACTACAAAAAGGCACACTTTATGACTGCAGAGCTAGCAGTTCTCATTATAGGATCATGGGATCATTTAGCTATCTTGTTATAAACCCTATTCTTGAAAGGGCTTATGTACCCAAAGCCCAGAAGCCGAGATGAAAACATTTCCTGGATACGTGAGAGAGGAGACACCTGCACATTCTGTACAGTCATGTACATACACAGGGAAAGTGACATCTCAGCAGACAATTCAGACCTTAATCTGTGAGGGTTTCACAAATTATACACCTATGACATGAATTACATATCTTACTCTCTATAGTCTGAATCAGCAAGACCTAATGCCGGCTGACAACGGTGACATCAGAGTTCTGCACTTTCACTTAAAACCTGATCCATGGGGACATCATTGCTCTTCAGAGGCAATCTGAGGCTGCAGATATCTGCATTCTGCACACATGGAGGCTAAAAGGCTGTATGTGCCCCCAGCCAGACTAGGCAGCCTAGGGTTTCATGACAATGCCCAGGCACCATTTGGAAAGACTGCAAGAACTGGTGGTACCAGATATCAAAAAAAGGCAACCCTGTACACCAGGAAGGCACTTGGAGGAAGAGACTGTTTCTAGCTGACTAACCAGAATCACATATCTCATCCACTGAATTTTAGGTACAAAATGACCTTTTTCTCCTAGGCATAAAATCAGGCTCTCCCTTCCTGACTACCTCTCTGGCTCCACAACTTCTCAATTTGTAGTTGCAAAATATAGCAGAATACAGACTAAGAAAAGTTTAAAAAACCCATCTTGTTGAGTGCTTGAATTGCACTTGAATGTCTACTGTGTAGTGTATTAGCTCTACCTCACCTTCTGTCTGTGATTTAAATGAAGCAAATGAGACAGTCCTCTTGAGGAAGAGGAATGGCTTAGGCTTGTAAATGTGGGGAAGTATTGGATGGGCCAAGTATCAAAATCATTCATGCACTGATTATTCAGAAGTGGGTATTTGAGCATTTCACAGTGGGTTTCACGAGAGAATTCAAAGCCCAAATACACTCTGAGGACTATGAAATAGCAAGATCACAGAACAAGTACCTAGTTGGAACAACAATTCAGAAAAATATACCTGATTTTGAAATACTGTATAAAACAAAGTCATTCAGGCACATTTGTGGTACCCAGATGTGTTATTTTTGTGTGTGGTTTTTTTCTTTAATTATGTGAAGCCCTCAAGGATTATAATTGTCATAAATATTTGCATAGATAAATAATTAAAAGTAAAATAAATGTGAGTCAAACCATCCTTTGGGAAAGCTCAAGCTCCAGAGGTGTCACTGTTTGTCTATTTTCTCATCAGAAACATGACTAGACATCTCTAACAAAATCCATCACCCAGCTGCATGATGAATGAATGCTGTGAGGTCTGTACTTTCCTAATGAACAGCTGAATAAATTTGCTTGAAACATTTAAATTCTGACCTAATCCCCATCTTTTATATATGTAGCCAGTTTTGAATTACAAATGACCGTCACTAGCATGCTATAACACTGATATATATTGGTATTTCATTGTGTCCTAAGCAAGAGAAATGCTTTCCAGTCAGTATTGCCTTAATATCCCCAGAAGAAATTGAAAACAACTGTTCCCCCTATTTATAAACTTAGGATGGGTATACCAGTAAATATAAAAAACAACCAAACACACTGCCTCATATTGAAAAAAAAAAAATCCACCACACAACCAGATTTTAATTGTCTAGCAAGTTTAGAACAAATTCAAGCTAAAAAAACCCCACCCTGATTTTAGATTACCTTGGAGACTCTGTTCGCAACCTCTCTGCCTACTGTCAGGCCCTGAACAAAGGTCCGTGCAGCAATGAACGCTCTAGTCACTTGAACCTTCAGCTTCCTGGGGACATCTCCAAAGGGCTTCAGTTGGTCTGTGTACTTGCTGACACACTCCAGGTAGTCCTCACTAAAATGGTACTGAGGGTTTATAAGCTGGAACATCCGCTCCAGCAGCCGAGCCCAGAAATCGTTCAGCATTTCCTCCAAGTTCACATTGCCTCCCGTGTAATACCGCTTCAGCTCTGTAAAGAGGTCCTGGAACACCTCAGAGTTCTGCATGTACAGCATGCCATATGTCCGGACAAACATGTCATTTAAGGATCTTTCCGCGTTCTCCAGAAGTTCTCGGAAAAACTCTGCAGGGAAAACAAGCAGGTGTTAATGGCTATCATAGCAAGGTATGAAGGGTTTTCTTGTTGCATTCCTAACTTATCACAGTTTGTCTTAATAGTTTGCTACCACAGCACTTTACTAGTGAAATTCCTCCTTTGGATACAAAATAGCTTTATTTAGAAATAAAGAAAAATAGAGTATAAATTGAATTCCCCAATAAGGTTGATCACTGAGCAGAAAAATCCATTTAAAAGAATTTCAGTGAGGGTAGTTCCACTTCTTTGTGTACTATTTGAGCATAGCAATCCCTGTGCCTTGCAATATCCTCCACAGCCAGTATACTAAATTTTCTAAGCTAAAAGTGAAGTCATTTATATGATGATTTAACTGAAAATTTAATTGTTTTAGAAGTTCCATTTTGAGGAAGTTTTTACAATGTAGAAGGAAACCATGGAAATAAATCTGAATACTTATTTGCAAATATTCTTGAAGAGAACTTCAAAGAGACTTGAATGGAAATGAGAAGAATCCTTCTTAAAAGTGACATGTGTGTAGGTAATGCAAAGAAAATGTTAGTATTTTCAATAATTTTTTACTCTACTACAGTGTTAGAACCCTCCACCAGCCCTGTCACAAACAGCCTACCAATTTCAGTTTGTGCTAGTTGTTTATTTTGTAAGAGGAGGCATTAAGGTTTTCTTGAAAGGATTTCAGACTACTGCTTCTGTGCCTTTTATCTACCAAGGCCCAAACCATAACCTATTTCTAAATTCTGGCTTGTGGAAATGATTCTTACTGGAAACTGAGCCTATGGGATACAGGGGAAACATGTAATTTTCTCTTCTGTTCAGATTCTTTAACTGCAATAGGGTGCTTAGAGTTTCCCAAAAAATTCACTGAGCATTTTTGACAGTTCTTTTGAAACACATCTGATCAAAGCAGGCATAACATCTCCTGGCTTTCAGAAGATCCCATCTTTCTACAGGGTTTGTTGTCAACCTTCTTAAACCCCCTTTGGAAAGAGTTCTAAAACCGCTGTGGCCTGTAAATGAGACATTGTAGACAGCAAGGCAGAAATGGCAAATCCTTTGGCAAAATGTGTATTTGCTGCAATTAAATGATTTGCAGTGAAGCAGGAATCATCATGCACCAGCTGTGGGATATCAGATTCCTAATGTGTGGTCATTGTCCATAGACACATCTGTGTGTGTTAACTGCAGGGATGTGCCGACTTCTTACAGTCTTGTCTAATGTTGTAATGTGAATACTCTTATAACATAGGGCCCTGATATGGCTACAGTGACTCATAAAAATGCAGAACCACTGCAACACTAAAGACAGGATGAAAATTAGAGACTATGTAAGAAAAAATCTACACTAAATTTGAGGATTTGCAACTGTGATCAGATGAAAGCAGAATCCACTGAACACTGTGGGCCAGCCTACAAGGACTCAGTAAGAAAAGAAACTCTTGTTTTGGCAGTTGTGCAGAGCTGCAGCCTTTGATCTCCCAGATCACTGGAAAGGGGTTATTATGAAAATGTATACACAGAACATTGAGAACATATTTGCTACATCAAAGCATTTATTAAAGGGAAAATACAGTCTAATAAATATATCAATGTCTAAATTGTCATTAAAACAACAGCTGTTCATAAGGAATAAATCCCATCTGGAAAACAATATACTTCTGCCAGTTTGCATAGGGGGAAAGTAAAAAGCACAAAAAAAGCACACAATCAAAATTTTGTTGCCAAATAGAATAATTTGATGTCCAGAACATACTCATGTACTCTGTTTAAGGGAAAAGCAAAAAAAAACCTGTTTTTCACTGCTAACCCTGACTTGGTGGTTTCTTTGACATCTAAATTACCATGATTATTGTTTTATACATTCAGCATTTCTTCTTCTAGAAATAATGCACACTGTCTGCACTGCTGGATACATTTACCTCTCTAGTCACACAACCTGTAAGTTGAAAATAGATGGCAGAGAATCTGGGGCCCAAATTAAAATTTCTTTAAAGTTTGGAGCCAGGCTTTCACACCAGTGCAATTGAGTGACAACTGGGAAAGACAGTCAGGAAAACAGTGAATCCAAGCCCTTTGACTTCCTTTCCATAAGCCTGTATGTGCTGGGAGGCTGCTATAAACAACTCACATGCTGGATCCTCACAATCCATAGTTATACTGGGAATCACACTATTTATTTTAAAAGATCATACCATTTCATAAGTCACTCACAGCAAAGCTTAACTGAGTTTGCTGACAGCTCCTCTTGTCTGAGATTTTTAGCTTACTCTTTCTTCATGCTGGTGTATTATTTAGCAGTCTCACAGTCAGCTTGTTGGAAGCCAACCAAACTTTTCAAAGAGGGGTAGACATTTATCCTCTGCTTGTACAGCACCTAGTACAACGTGGTCTGTGCTGGTCACAATCTTTATTTATATTGCAGTACAAACACTATCAGTAACTCTACAAGCTTAAATTTAATGCTAGTCCAAATGTGACACCATATATATTAATTCTGTAGGAAAGCTAATATCCTCTAAATAGCAGTACATTTATTTAATTTTTAGTCTTCTTATAGATTTGTAGTCTTCAAGAACTACTGCTAGAGGTAAATTATGCCAAAAGACAGTTAGTTTAAGAGAGCTATGTGCATCAGTAACCCTGTGCAGGATCAGAATAATAAATCAACAGCAACTACAAAATTGGGTACCTTTTGAGTTCCAGACAGAAAGAGATCTCCCATGTTGTGCTAATTAGTAAATTTCTCGATCAACTCCCATCTAGCAAAATGAATGCTGCTGTGAAGGATTGCTTGCTTTTTTAGTCTGCAAATCTCCCATATATTAAGAAGGTAGTCTGCTTTGCAATGCTTATGTATAGAAACTGTGTCCTGGCATAACTGAGCACTTGTTCGGTTACAACAGGAGAAACTGTGTGTGCTTCTGCAAAGGCTGGTCTTTTCCATGGTCTTCACAGTAATGTAAAACGTTATGTTCATTGCAAAGACGATATTTCATCAACTTGCAGGTAGTTTTTGAAAAATAATGTAATTTTTCAGCTTCAAGTAAAAGAATGAAGATGAGACAGACATTAGTCATGTTGCTTAATGTGCTTCTGGAAGGCACTCAAGTACCAGGGAGGGAAAGGAAAATCTATATAAGACAGAGCTGTGCAGTGTTTTAAAATACATATCTTGTGATTTTTTTTTTTGCTGGCAAAATAGGTTGTCATGCGCAGTGTTAATGCTGGAAATAATTTTTCCTAATTTTAAGTGATGATTCATTTATGTGACAGTATATGTCCTGGATATGTCTTATGTTGCCAGCATGATTTTATACAGATTTCATTTATAAACCAGAGGGTCTCAGGAAGCCCATTCACTTCTGTGAGGTAGTTGAAAAGAATAAGGTCTAAAGCACACTGAGATACTGAAAAGATGGAGAGAAGATTGCTACTGCAAGCCATTACATGCTCTATATAGGTTTAAAAGGTGGGTTTCCAGACCATGGGTCTCACTTTAGCTAGTTTTCATTTTTAAACATTATTTGTAAATTTAGGATGTAAGACAGATAGTAACAGTCTCTGCAAATCATTTGAATTGTTTTAAAATGTTTTGTCTATGATAAGACAACTCAGTTACAAAGTGAAAGGACGGCATTGCTAGAGTCTCTTACTGAAGGGTGGGTACAGCTCTCAGATTAACAATAACATTGTTAGCTCTCACACTACTTCTCCAGCTGCAAGTTGACATTCTCACTCTATTTTGACATAGGTAAACTAGTTTCATAATGCAATTTAACATGAGAGCTAGCCTTACTCCAAAGTGATGACTAATTTTCACTGTAAGTCAGTGGATCAAGATTAAGAATAATATTGAAGCATGACATCATGTAATAATTGATTCTAACAAAATATATGCACAAATATATAGAGACATTTTTTGGAGACGCAAATTTGCATTATGTTGTAGTGGATATTCTATGATCATTTCCAGCCTAATAAGCTCCCTTGCATTTTTTTTTCCTCTGTAATTTAAGCAAAAACAGCATCTGACTGTAGGACAAGATGCAAAGCTAGAAACTGTTTGTTGTCAACTTCCTAAAAACAAAAATATACGCGTGAGCTCTAAGACCAAAAAGACAAAAAGAAAATTAATTCATTTCATGCATTTAATGCATTTAATTACCACATATTCTGCACAGCTTTTATTTTTAGCAGAACTTAAGACCAAATGCTGTATTCTCGTGCATGGGATACACTGGACATGCAGTCTTGCTGCTAGCTGAGAAAAAAACAGCTCAGCTGCACAGAGCTGAGGTTCTGGACAGTGATATATGTCTGATTTTTCATCAGCCTTTATGTAAAACATTGCTCAAGGTGATATCCTGATTTAATCTATCATTGACTAACAACACCCAAAACATACTGGCAGTTCCCCACTATGGCCTTGTTCTCCAGCTTGTGGGGGCATTGCTTTTCCAAGAGCTCTAAGGATTTAGATATATAAATTCCAGAGATCTACCATTTACTGTGAAGATGTGCATGTACCTACACCCTGTGTGGTACCTTTGGGTACCTAATTTTATAGAATTTTATTGAACTTCCCAGACCTGATAAGACTGATGGTAAGAGAAATATTAGAATTCATGTAAACTGACTATGATTTTTGACAGAAAGGTTCTTTGGGGTTTTTTTAGGTACAGATACTTGCATTCATTACAAATATCGATGTTAGCCTTTTTCTGCATCCTATTTCTCCGTCTGTCTTTGTTCAGGAAGTCATTAGTGAAACAAAAATGTTTTGGTGAAATCTTCATCCTTTTTTGCTGCATCCTTGCCAAGTATTTTTTTTTTTCCTTTTCTTTTTTCTTTCTTTAAAGATATTCCACAATGTCATCAATTAGTGAAAGTTGTGATTTATCTCAAGGAAATTAAAGTGAAATTAACCTCTGTGGGTTTTATGCCTTTTCATTTTCCCACTGCTTTAGGTTTTCAGTGACTTTCTTCTAACAATAACTAACCTCACAGAACAAAAAGAACTCAATTTAACTTCCTGATTCAGAAAAAAGTTGCTGTAGGAGAGTACTTACAGCAGATTATTTTTTTCCCCCTAGTTTTGACATTCCATTTGTTTTATATTCAAGAGCAAACAAATTACATGCATAAGGCTACCAGGGCAATGGTATTACTTTTGAGTGAGCCTGAATAACTAATTTTAAAATTCCCTTATAGCTTTGACCTTTAAAAACACTCAACAGTCACTACTGGGAAACAAATTTCAGCTCCCATTAGGAAAAACAAAATCTGCAGTGTGATGAGGTTTGTTGAAAATTGCTCTTCTTTTTAAACTCATTTTGAATATATATGCATTGCATTTAAAGCTAAGAAATACAAGTCTGATAATTAAACGTGCCTTATAATCACAAATTCCAGAATAGGTGATTTACATCTTCTAGTTATGTCTTGGGCAAAATCATCTATGTGTGAAATTATCTAGCTGTTAATGGATATTGATACCATTCTAGAATGTCCCAGGCCCATAAATATCATTATATTATTTTGGATGCTGCCAAATTTTTTAGAAACCAGTGCAGTCTCAAAGGTTGTGAGATAATGGTCTCTCTTCCCTCCTTAATCCCTCCATTTCTCAGACTACTGCAAGACTTGGTAACAGAAGATAATTCACTGTGATCTTCTCCCTGACTCCTGTCCTGAGTCCATGACGTCTTCCCCCTTATGGGTCAGGCTGTTGCAAGAAAGAAAGGAGACCCAGGAGAAGAGGAAACCACTGAGGCTTCATCCTTAACCACTCCTCACTGTGGAGCATGGAGACAATGCAAACAGGACTGTCCTGTGTCGAAATGAGGGACATGAGGATGGGGAAGAAACACAAAGGCATCTATCACTGGCTGGGTTGCACAGGGTAGATCCAGTGCAGGCAAACAGAAACAAAGCTGTGCTGCTTTTTATAATCAAATGCCATTATCACAATGGGAACCTAATCTGACAAAGAATTTAAGGCATTACTTAATGCAAATACACAAAGAAGCTATTGTACAAATGAACATTAATACAGAGTCAAAGGATGTCATCTACTCAAAGCCGATAACATTAATTGATAAAGGTCTGTAATACTTTATTCTGCAACACCGAAATCAAGGAGAATATTATCAACAACTTCAGGGGATGCAGGTGCAACCTTCAAATGCTAAATTTACTGTTTCTTCATTGCAAAAGGTCATTTGCCAACACTTAAGTACGTACGAAAGGGAGACTTGATCCTGCCATTGATCCTATACAGACACTCCTGCAGCTAGCTGAAACACATAACTTTCGTGTAAGAAATACTAGACATTCACATACACTTTTTGAAGTCTTTACTGTGCTCTAGAATCTTGATTCATATCCTTGTTGCATGTGGTACTTTGTACTGATGATGTATCCTTGACTATAAATATGAAACCTGAAATGCCCAAGATGCCCTCAAAGAATTCATTGAACTTAGAACAATAATTAAGAAAGAAAATGCTAGGAATAAAAACAGAGCAATGGGATAGTTTTACACATAATTTATATATACACCAATAACTGTCTCTGAAGGTTCTACTTTTATTATCAAGTGGAAAATACCCAAGTGAAGTACTCACAAAATGTAAGCAAAATGTAACACAGCATCAGAAGGTTATATTCTAGAATATTTATGAATGGGCATTTAAATGCTTACAGCAGTAGTACTGTCATGAATATCCATGACCAAAGAGAGATGTGTAGCACTTCATGGATATCTGTGAATTTCAGAATGATGAATTTTACATCATATGTTCATAAAAATGCATAACACTTCATGAAAGATTCATGAGTCACCACAGTTTCTTCTGAAAAACATTTAAAGCTTTCATGAAAATGATATTAACAATATATAAACTATGGGACTCGGTGCAACAATTGTTTTAAAATATAGAGACTATACTGGTTTTCCCTACACATCACTAGAGGCTATTAAATATCCAGTTCAATAGTTAAAGAGATTTACCATCTAACATTTTGTATGAAAATTTCTTGCCATGCCTATAATCTACAACAATCTTCTAAATGTATTAAAAAATTGTTGATTTATAATACAGGGAAGTTTAAAGTGGACCAAATGCCATAGGGGAAAATTAACAACAAACTGCCCTACCACAATACAGAGAAAATTTAAGTCCAGACAATTAATATATTCTATTAAAGAAAAATAATTTTAAAAAAAAAGAAAAAAAAGAAGGGAGGCCACTTTTGACAAGCAGGTCTGAAGGTCTGAAACCAGAGGCAGTATTTGCTATCACTAGACTCAATTCTGTGGTGCTCAGAAGTCACAGGTATTGTGCTGGGGAGGATTGTGGCCCCGAAGTCGCTGTGTGCCTTCGTATCTGTTCTCAGAGTAGACAACTTGAATGGACTGTGGGCAGGGGTCATTCATGAAGAAGGAGGCTGTGGCTGGCCAGGGGAAAACACTGAAATCTTCATAGACTTTCATTTATAATGGGGTGCACAGTCACAGCTTGACAGCAGTGACACTTGGGAACTGGGCTTGTTATGAATATGAGAGAGTTTAAATGGGTTTTAATTCTCTTGGAGTGGCCTGCACTCCAAAACCGCGTATTCTCTCTGGTTCTTTAGTTATGATCAATCAGGATTATTACAACATGGATTGGTTTATTGTAAGAAAACACATATAAGACCAGAATTTAAACAGAATTAACTTACTATACAGGATAAACAAAATACTACTGGTAAATAAAAATATAGTGCACAATAATAAAAGGTACCGATAGCAAAGAAACGGTAAGGTTAGAAATTAACGTAACTTACCAATTTCTTTCTCTCAACTTCTAGAAGAGAAGCACAAAAACGACATACTGATGTCTTAAGTATGTCAGAGAGAACAGTTTGTGCACTTCAAGGAGTAACCACACTGCTGTCTGATTTTTGGAGCTTACAGTGGTCTTTTATATCGTAAAATCCTTGTGTCTGTCAGTCACTTATCTTGTATATTTTGCCTTCCCAGTATAGCTGGTGCCAAGAACTTAGGGGAGATGTTCCTCTAATCTTTGCATCAGCAGATAANCCATCCTGCCACAATTCACCCCTTGACTGTCAGACATTATGATTTTACCTCATGAAGTGGCCGTGCAGAAACTCTTGCCTTCATGGTATAAAAGCACACACTGTTTATGTGTATATTGTTGTTTGAATATTTTATAAATATTGAATTCCTAAGCCTTACTATTTTTTTGAAAGCTGTTAAATTTTGATTTGGATAAGAAGCACTCGTTGCTTCAGTTTATGAATTTTGTGTTATATGATATACATAATATGTAAAGGAAAAAAGAAGAAATAATTATTGACACGTAAAGGAATTACAACGAGAAGATAAAACACTACATTTA